>JAUTBV010146352.1:0-10962 GCA_032361325.1 Lepetodrilus fucensis | reverse complement strand
TGTGAATTTCAATTAAATATTAAAAATACAAAGAACTGAAAAATTATGTCAAATTGTATATTGTTGAGAAGATAATATTTTTTGAAAGCAAAAGATGTTGAAAAAAGAGGCCTATATATCATTATGAACTTGCCCTTTAATAGAGGTTTAATGACATGTTAACCTTCTCCCAGCTGAATAAAATCAAAATGTTCCATTTCATACAACCAGGCCCAGGCCCACAGTAGTCAGTAATTCTTTGGATTTTGAAAACATACTTTAACCTTCTGCTTGCTGGAGACTACCATGCCTGCCATATAGTTCAGTAATTGTATAAATATTTCTTTGACAATATTAACTATATTTATATGAATGAAATTTCCTTTGCCAATGCATTTCCTGTATCTTTCACATTGTAATGTATATACATGTATATATATTTTTTTAATTTCTTAAAAACAACAATTAGGAAACACTGGTGTACGTGATAATGAAGAGATGGTGGTATACAGATCCATTCCGTATACATGTAAATCGATAGCCACTTACTGTGAAGTGATTGTGCATATACATGTATGACGTTTAAATGTTTTACTATATTGGTAATATTTGTGTCACTATATTGGTAACATTTGTGTCACTATATTGGTAACATTTGTGTCACTATATTGGTAACATTTGTGTCACTATATATGGTAATATTTGTGATGATTAAAATCTTGATCAGTGTGTTTGTGCATGATATTTGTTTCCATGCCCTTTTTTCAACAGTATCTAAATATCAATAAATTTAACAACGTAAAAACATCAAGGCACATTTATAATATAATATCTGTATTTTAAATTATGATTTTATTATTGTTATTTTATTATTTAGTATCTGATATTCACTTGTATGTGATGCAGTGATGCAGTGATCAATTCTAAACTTTCCAGTGATGAGTGAAATTGTCAAGGCAGTGACCCACTCACCATTTATGTTTTTTTTTGGTAGGCTGATATATGAGAGATGAAACGTAACATTATAACATTGTTAGAAATACAATACAATTATTGTAACAAAACGTAGACAATATGGAGAAACTATAATCAAAGTAATTCATGCAAAGTTTATGTAACAAACAATAACAAATTACAATTTTGAATTAGAACGGCTTTGTGTGTAAAGCCTGGCGCACATGAGCATCTGCGTCGTGTCCGCATCTGGATTCTTGCATTTCTATATGCAGGTGCAACGCAGACGCTCGTGTGCTAACCCCCTGCGTCGCGTCTGCATCTAGTCTGTGTCGAACGCACATTGTACGCAGGTATCAAATTAGTTTGATATTTGATGCAGGATGCTCGTGTGCTCAATCCTGCGCTTGGGTTGTGTCATGATTTATCGAAAAGCTAATCAGCTGCCTTTCCCGGGACATGTGATTCAAACAAAATGGCGATGTCTATGAGCGCTGCCATTTTGAAAGTGCCACGTGATACTCCGAGTGCAGATCGAACGCAGATTTTGGCGCATACGAGCGCTTGCGTCTGCGTCTATAAACGCTGACGCAAGCGCGACGCAGACGCCCGTGAGCGCCAGGCTTAATGGATGACAATTTCTTGGTCACACTACGTACTATGGACTGGTAACAGTTTGTTGTAAACTGGTTAACCAGAATACAACTGCTACAGCATTCATAAACAGGAGTTTGTAAGAAGCTATTTGATTGGCCAAACATTTGTTAAAATATTTCAACACAAATATTCCAGGGAAGTTTCCTTGCAGAGTAGTGAAAATTAATTCAAGATTTAATTTCAATAATATTGTTGTATTGTCAAAATGTTCAAATTAACAGAAACCTGACCTATTCAATATCCCAGAAGATATCATGGCCTACAATACTTGTATATATAAATACCTGTTTCACTTACTGGTAAGCAAAATAATTCTATAACTACATGTACATAGCCAGCATTAGATTGACATTCAACATGAGATTGAGGCGAGGCGATGCGATGCTATGAAATGCGCAAAGTGAATTCACCAAGTCAAATTGCCAGTGAAATCGTAGCAAATCACTATTAGTAGAAACACAACTGTTAGATAAACCTGTAAACTGATATACCTTTTGCTCAGTAGCATTCTGTAAGCGAAAGCATTAGTTAAAATATAACATAACATAACAAGAGCATTGCTATTATTAATATCAATACCAAATATAATTATAAAACATGGAAGAAAAAAAAAGATTTTTATTCTGTATGAATACGATGAAGATGAAAAATAACAGTAAAAGAATTGTTGAAAATGTTCAACTAAAATTAATTGAATGAAATCTTTAATAAATAATACAAAATTGTATCGAGATATACTGGACCAAACAAATAAAGCAACAGTACAGCTCAAAGGCAGTAGCTTCAGTTAGACACAACTATAACACTGACTTTAGCAGACATCACTACATAACATTATTCCACAGATTCAAAAATCTTTACAGTTGCAACATTATAAAATACCTTTGGCGTGATGTTATCGATTTGTGTGCGAAGGTTAAGGGTCAAGGTCGTTCCAGTGGATGACCCGTGTCTCCGGCCAACCATGACAAGCACCGCCTCGGCAGGGCGCAGGAAACAACTTGTGAACTCCACAGGGATCGGGTGCCTTCCGCGAGCCGGAACTGTGATCGTGTCGCCCTTCGGCAGGTGGAAGTTACGGGCGTCACGGCCAGCCACTGACACGTGGTACACCAGCGGTTTGCTACTCGTGTTGCTTAGCTGCACCTGTAAGGAGGAGAACATGTATTACCGTATTTAATGTATTAAACACCCAGGGTGCTAATAAAATTGACTTGGGGGAGGGGGTAAGCACGAAAAACACAAATTTAGTTTAGTCATTAGAACGAATTTCCCAAAGGGAGGTAATTCCAGCATTTCCTCCCTTGGACAAAAATGCAAATGGTGGCATTTATTAGGTATGAAATATTGTTACTATATAAAATCACAGTCTGACACAAATTAAGTTGTCGTTTTGGGCATAATTGGAGTTAAAAATGCAAAGTACATGCTTAGCATACACATAATTGCTATTGTACCTCCAAATATTGTGTTACCGCTGTAAGATAGGTAAAAGTGTATTGCTGTAAACACTTCCTGGTATAACCCGTGTAAAATACGTCCGATCTCAAATTTCTTCTGGTTTTCTCACTAAGGGAGGTATCTCTACTCACTGAACACGGTCAAAGCAATCTTTCGCGAACACTGGTGGAATTATGAGCGAGTCGTTGCTAACTAATAAATATTTATACAAATTAAAATAGTGATAACTAGTGAGACATGTGGATTAGGTAATTGGTTTTCAGGTAAAACCGTGCTAGACGACCATATCGGCCAACCAACTGGGATATTATACAACTTGTTTTATAGGTTGGTGGGTGGGGGTTGTGGGGTCCCATAGCAGTGTACCAAATTCATATGCTTCTGATGGGCCTGCATTGTATATATATGTAATTTGGACAACAGGGCTAGGCCTATAGGGCAGGATATTGTCTATTTGACCATCCAATGCATTTTTCAAAAATATTCCCCGAAGACATACCCACACACACACAAGGAAAACAAGACTGCCCTGGGGTTAAAGAGGTTATCATGAGGACGCAACATACTGTAATGGTATAGAACATAACTTAACGGCACCAGAATTGTAAAGGAAGTTATATAAACATGTATCTAGACAAACATATACGAATATAAGTGCAGTATAGTTCCTCCTCACACCACGTGGTACGTTAATTCACTTCATTGTTGTATAAATTAATGGACAAACGAATTTCGATCTATAAAGCAACCTATAGTATTAAAACGGTTTGGCCAAAACAAAATTGGAATTTGGTCTATATTTTTATTATACATTGGTGGACAGGTTTTTGGAAGTACAAATATGATTGTATGTACTATAGATATAGGCTACGTTGCAGTTGTAGCTATAAGTATAATAGTTCAAAACAGCCATAAATATCGGTGATAACATTCGATAATAGTATGCCTTTAAAAATATTAAAATTCCCACTGGGCTAAAAGGGTAGCCTACATTTTGAAGGAAAGCCTATCCGTTATGGAACTACTAATTAAGTGACGGATTGTTGTTATAAATGTTTGGGACTTTGGATAAATGTTTGGGACTTTGGATTTGACATGAAATTAGCCTACATGTAGAATCTAATGTCTAAATATAAATCTGATGCGACAAATGACACAGATTTTGTCATTGCTGAAAATTAATCGTACTTAGGCCATATTATTTACTTTTTAGTCAACAAAACCTTTCAGCCCATTTATTTTTTCGTTGTCCCCCTCCCTCTCTTCCTTTTTAAGCTGATACGAACTCAGTACAGTACGTATCTAGTAGTATTTTTATTTTATTATGACCCAACAACAAGATATAGAGTGAGGTCCCTTTGCCTGTAGTGTTTCCGGTTTAGTGTAACGTGTGTACATTCTATTTGGTCCCAAATACGTTTTGAGCTTGTGAGAGTGAAAAGGTTTAATTATACGGCTTCATTTTCATTTCTTGCAGATTCATAGATACATTAGCTCTCAGGATTGGTAATATTTTGTACAATATTTAGCCATAGACTGTATATTTCTGACTACATTATCTGTAGGACCTATTTTCGATCAGCTAGTCATCTACTAATGACAGCCTCAGGTCTACCCGATTTTCGGACTTGTAAGCGTATAGATGTCGCAAAATAAATAAATCCAATACTTTATAATACAATAATTATGGGAAAGATTTCCGCCCGCACCCCTATTTTTTTCTCCATGTTTTCCTCTCCCATCTTTCACATTGAGAAAACTTTTCGTCCTGAAATTTCATTGGAATGAAACATTTTTTATTCCAACCGGGAATCGAACCTGCGCCAACCTGCACATTGGCGACAAGGTACAGTGTCAGAGCGCTCAACTAACTGTGCTACCGGGGAACACATGAAAGTCTAGCACAAGTTATTGAAGTCTTGTCGCTTCACGTGTTACTAGTAGGCCATGTTTATGTCCTCTGTGGAATCTATAATGCTACGATCAAGATCTCCGCTATATGCACCCACAGAGGCCATACCTCGTGTATAGCTAGGGTGCGCGCAGCCCGACGTAATTTGACGTATATGGTAATCCAATGAGTGACCATTGCTCTTTCTGAATCTGTGAAAATAATTTGCGTATCTCTAAAGACAAGCACACCAAGTGCCCTCAACCACGAGACATACGGGTAGACTTCTGAACACGCATGCGTCGCAACTCGCTGACCCATGATGAACTCTAGTGGCCCGTATAATATATGCAAATATAAAAGAGTGATAGGAATTTTAAACGATCTCTGATCCTTGAATAATAAAGTAAGGAATGTTAAATATTTTACCTAAACCTAAACTCACATAATAATTCAATCAGGTTCTGTTGTCTGCTATGTTTACATGTCTACTGTAAAATTAACGTAAAATTAATAACCTGACGAAGTTGGGCGAATCCGTATGTTTTATCATATGTTTGTTCACATTTCAAATCAGTGATGATGTTAAACTATTTATTCTATAGTCATTTATATAACTGTTTTTAGATTCTGACTAATGGAGCTACTGCAAAATGCGGAAACTATCTGAGTTACAATCTTGACAACTTAAATATCGCATGTGATTGTAAATAGGTGACACACTGCTCTCGCTGGTATTTTACATGGTGTACATAATCTCTCGGTGTCAATATAAAATAGTGCAACAAAAGTGAATTTTTGTGCATTTGTAAAGGGAAATGACAACTTGTATTGGCAAGCATAACATTTCTTAGATTATGAACACCAATCGCATTCTACGAACTACTGTTCATTAAGTGATCGTAAACCGGTGACAATGATACTGCCATTAATCGTTTATGAAAGTACACAAACACAAGTGGAGCGGTTTCCAAGGCTGTCCTGTGGTATAGCAATAATATAATAAAGAAGCCTGTAAACTGCATTGTTTTTTAATACAGGTTTTAGGTCAATATCACCATTGGCATCGTGATATCACTGAAGTGTCTCGGACTGTTGCCATATCAACATGATTGAAATCACGTGCAATGACCGACTAGGAAAGAAAGTCAGAGTCAAGTGCAAGTATCCTTTTATTTAATCTGTGATTCTACAATTTTATAACCAGGCCCCAGTGTTCATGCCCCTCAGCTGTCCCACAGAACAATCGTAGCGCTACCAGAGTCGTATGGCATTGCAGTTATCATCCTTGGTCCATACCAGGTGCTCAGGTTTACTGCAATATTCAGCGCTACGGATGTTACAGGTTTCCTCCTCCTGCTTTAAACTAACAAGACATGATATTAGTGAAAGAAACTTGAAAGCAATTCTTAAGCACCAAACAAAAAGTGAAAGAATCTTGAAAGTGACTCTAAACCCCAATTAAAAAAAAGCAGAGAGTCTAGTAACTCCATGTTAACATATAGGACAGAGCATCTGGCATTGTGTGGCAAGTTTTTGTAAATTGTGCGGCATTTTCAAATCAAATTATTACATAATGTGAGAGCACTACCGATACAATCCTTAAGCACATCTCAGCCCAGAAGACACAATTGGTGACCTGAAGAAGCTGATCGCGGCCCAGACAGGGACAAGATGCGACAAGATTGTTCTCAAGAAATGGTATTCTTCACTTTCCAACAATCTCACATCTTCTGACTAATTAAATGTTTACCGGTATATTCACATAATTATTTTATATCTGGGTTAAAATTATTACCATGGCTAGACAATATCTTAATATTATACATAAATTACATAATATTAAATTTAGTAAATGTGCACATTTTGAAATAATTAGTTTTTACATGAAGAGATAAAAATAGATACTGGTCCTTTAAACATGTTAAAGGCATAATATCACAGATATTTATCATGGTTGTTTTGGACTAGTATTAACTTATTAGCTATAACTGCAAAGTGCAAAAGTTCATTCACTTGACATACATAAAATCATGTTTGTACTTCCAAAAAGCTTTCCACCACTGTGTGGTTGACAAATCTCCAATGCAATCCCCCCAGATAGACAAGCGTTTACACCATTCAAAGGGGATGTAACTAATGTTTACTAGCATTCCTTTTTTGAACAGTGATGCATCAAAGACACAGTAAATAGCGGAACGTTCCCTTATTTAACATAAAATATCATATGTTTTATGACTATCGAGTGCTGGGGGATAAGTACATCAGTAAATAAATACTTTTGGGTGAACAAATCATGCGTAATTAGTATCAGATCAAAATTTGTGTGTCCATTATATAGGTCAATCAACTGTGATATTCTTTTTAGAATCGGGGTTAAAATTATGACCATGTCTAGAGTATCTCATTACTACAGATACTATTAAATTATATAAATAGTGCACTATTTGAAATAATTACTTTTTAAGATAATGAACATGAAGATATGATGTTGAAAATAATTTTCATAACTTTCCCCTTACTTTTCTCAGGTACACCATCTTCAAGGACCATGTAACGCTAGGAGACTGTATCCCTTTAACAGGAAGCTAATGTACATGTATACATGAACTGGGTCCAATTCTATACAATCTCCATAGCCATACACACATGATATAAGTGTTGTATTACACTATTCATGTACAGTAGACCTTGCATATAACAGACTGATTGGGACCAGCTATTTCTGTCCGTTATATGCAAAGTCCATTATTTGCAATTAGCGTTAGACGGGACTGGGACTTCAGATTCAGTCTGTTATATGCGAGTGCGGTTTATGCGAGGCCTACTGTATATTGTGCATTAGACTGATATTATTCTTGTTTCGAAGTGGTCCCAGTTCATTACTGAAATATTAGTGGACTTGTGAGCCTCCAGGTATACATCTCCATCTCCTTATCTCTGTCTAATTTCTGTCTCATCATGTCTATCTCTATTTCTTAATTTATTTACCTTTCCTTATCTCCATGTATCTGTCATCTGTCTTATCTCTTCACCTCAACTCATTTCTCCATCACCCTTCTCATCTCTCACCTTTTCTGTCTAATCTCTTTGCCTTCTTATCTCTATCTCATCTCAGTCTTCTCATCTCTCTAGTCACATTTTCTGTATAATCTCTTCACCTCCTTATCTCTAATCTCTTCACCTTATCTATATCTCATCTCTGTCTTCTCATCTCTCTGTCTAATTTCTTCACCTCCTTATCTCTATCTCATCTCTGTTTTCTCTGCCTCTGTATCCTTGTGTCTGTCTTCACATTTCCAGTTTTCGTCTCTATAACACACTGACTTTCTCCTTTGCATATTAGTAATAACAACAAATGAAGTTTACTTCTCGAGAAACCACTTGATATTTTCCTCGTTATCATAGCCTTAACTCGCTCCAGATGAAATCCACGATGGCATGAATCTTGAACTTTACTATCAGTGAAGAAATTATAGATGTTGTGGTGTGGTTATGCTGAAGGCATTTGTTCACGGTTCCTGGTCAATGAATGAGAAAGCACTTCATTCCAGGACAGAACTGGCATTTTACATCCGCTTCAGCGAATTCAGTATCCACGATATTTTATGTCAGCTTCGGCCGATTCGCAATGGATTGAAGTGGAATACTATCATTCGTCCATCCATAGGGACTATTTTCGTAAATTGACTTGAAAAAGAATAATTGTTTTATGTTGGTTTAATGATGAATGTTAAAATTGATTCTCAATAAGATTTGTATTTGTAAGGATTTTTTATTTATTTGGGGGCATATTTAATTTTGTATGTTTTTCAAAAGCGTATCAAGTGAAGATTATTTCTTTCATCAGGTATAACCGTTATAAATACAGGTCAAGAATTAACAAATTTAGTTTCTCTATGTTCAACCTCAAGTACAAGGATTCCTGCTCATTACAAATATCTTTGTTGATCACATCATTCGACAGACTTGCCCACATTGAAGTGCAAGTTAGAAAGTGCTCTTGATCAACATTATTGTGTGACGTTTGAAGTTGCTTGTGGAAAGCGTCTAAATATAATTTGTATGTTGAATATATATTTGAATCTAGCTTATAAAATTTGAATTTAAGGCAGCTAAAGTGGCAAGATAATAATTGGATGCTTTGTTCAAACATTAGATATTTTGCATTATTATTTTTTTTTAAATGTATATAAATATAACGATCAAAATCATATATTTTTTTTTTTATATATTAACATTAGATATTTTGCATCATTATTAAAAAATTATGCTTATATTTTTATTTTGTTTACATGTTTTTCTCTCCATATTTTCGTTTTCTGGTGTTTGTTTTTTAAATATTGCATCCTAAGAGTATCTTGCCACTTTAAGCCAACATGTGATGGTATATTATGTATCGTCTCGTCTCAATCGTTGTGGTACCACTCAATAGTAATGACCAGGGGGCCTATTCTCGAAATGTTCTTACAAACATTTTAGCCTAAGAACAGTTTTTAGCGATTCTTATAGTATGGCTACAAAGTAATCTATAGCCCAAGAAGTTCAAGATAGTTAGAACGTTTCGAGAAAAGGCCCCCAAATGTTTTCTAGTACAATTTCATTCTCGTGCGTTGCACTCAAAACTGATCCACATTGAGCTCAGCATTGATTGTACTTTAATTCTTTTTGGTGTGTGTATAATGTCGAGGTGATGCAATGCTATATGCTCACGTGCTATGAAGCTAACAATGTATTCAGTTCAGCCTCAGGAGTAGCTAAATCATTAATGGTGGACTCGCATGAGTAGAATGGATATAACAAGTTCTACTCGTACGACCAATCGAACTAGACTTGTCGTACGATTAATCGACCCATGTGAGCGAGCCGTACGTCATTCTGTACATATATCATGTTCTACAATTCATCTGTATTTCATTTTGTCATGTTATGCATCATGAGACGGTCAGATTGCATTAAACGTCTAAATTTCTGTATTTCATTTTTATCATTGTCTTAAGATCCCAACACACCAGAAGCAAGCGATTTATCGCCGCGACAATCGGCTACGACAACAAACGATTATATTGAAATTTGTCGTTTCGCTTTTGGTGTGAAACCATATAGATACATTATATGGCTCCATCTCCGAACGTAAATCGCCGACATTGTCGCCGCGAAATTCGCCTTAGTGTGCAAGGACCTTTACTACTGTTGCAGTAAAATCAGTTATTGCATTTCTGAATGAACTTCCATTTCCTGTTTACATTTGAAGCACATCTATTGTGTGACATGGAATGGTTTTGTGTTTTTAGCTATGCTCTTTCATTGGTGTAAGCAGAAGAATATTGTGTCAATTTGTTCATTACAATTATGAGTCCATGCATTTACATTTTAATCAAGTCATTAAATCCTTGACATCGTGTACAATATGCCAGCCTTTCGGACATGGTTATCACTATCGTTCAGACTCAGTTTGTCTTTCAAGTTTACGAATGTTTAAGTGGAAATGTATACTATTTGTGTATAGTAGAACTGCAAACTTGTCAAGAATTAAATCATATCGCATATTGGCCCGCTGAGAGATAGGTAAAGCACTAATTCAATGAACTAAATCATAGGAAGTGATAGATGTTTAAATTTAATTATTATCATACCTAAAATGTACTACGTACATATTTATGCACTGTGTAAATTACATACCCATTGATGCATGTCATATTAATAGGCTGTCAGTCCGTTTGACAATGGACTATGGTTAATAATCAAATCGACGTTTATATTACGCGGTACTGTTTATTTTCACATGTGTTTTCATGCATGACCGCCGTTTCACGAAAGGGTTATACCAGTAGTCCAGTCCTAAATCTAGGCTTACGTCGTTTCCTGCTAGCTTGGCGTACGCCTTGAATTTACGCCCAGACTACAGTGTGAACATTTCATGAGGCTCCAGCCTGGTGCGACTCTTAACCCTCTCCCTGCTGAAGGCGAGTTAAGTTGCCCAATCACATGCAGAAATAGAACACTTTGATTTTATTCAG
>JAUTBV010146330.1:0-10963 GCA_032361325.1 Lepetodrilus fucensis | reverse complement strand
GTGTAATCTTATGTAGGCTAAATAATTTAATAAAAATGTAAAATAACATAATTTTAATTTATGTCCTTAAAAAAAGTACTCACGTGAGTACACTGCGTATAGGAAGCTACGCCCATGCTATTTATTCTCATTATACAACATACAAATACGACACTTCACAAGACATAAACATACACCATGAGAAGGGATTGACAAACAGGATTGTAGTATCCTATATTAGTGTCGCCTCCACAGAACAGAGGACGAACATGTTTCAAGTTCATTTACAGAGATGTCATTCTCACTACCACGTATAAAATACAAATACTTGTTATCTCTGATTTGTCCATACCTCTTATAAAATGGAAAATAATGAGCTAGATCTTCATTTGCATGGCCACATGAGCAATAACTGTCATTTACAAAGTGTCGATCCAATTTATGAGCGTTTAGATCACTGCACGGTTTGTCAGTTTAGGCCAGGAGGAAAACCTGAAACATCCGTAGCGCTGAATGTTGCAGTAAACCTGCCATCGGCTATAATTCATACAGACCACGAGGTCAACGATAATATATGAGTTTCTATAATTCGTTGATCATACGATATGAACATGACAATTTGAATTATTGTATATATAGCAGATATCGAAATATTTATGTCATAAATAGTATAAATATGCATTGTTATAACCGGTTTAGTGTCACATTGGCTATCGGAAATATTTCTGTCAATAATTCTGATAAATATATTTAATCCATTATTTGAACATTATAGTATTTAAATAACAATGTGTCTGACTTCGGCCCAAAATACAAATACTATCTTTCTTTTTTATTTAAAAACATTATTTTTGAAACCTCTTTCTTACTTATGCATTTGGGTTTTTTTTCCATTTTTTTCTCCAGTTACCAGAATCCTCGGATCCGAATTACAAGATGAGCAAATCTGAAGATTCAAGGTCATCGTCTGGCGAACCAAATACAGTGAAGTCTGTCAGTACAGAATTTGCGGAGATGACGTCCATGCAAGGTGTCAACTACATATATGCCTCCAAGAGACTGGGTTTGAAACTGCTGTGGATAATCATTCTAGTACTCGGCTGTGGATTCATGGTATTCCACCTGTACTACCTGGCCAGTGTCTACTTTGCGTATCCGAAGCAGACAAAAATCACTCTAGGATTTGACAACCTGCAGTTTCCGGCCATCACCGTGTGTAATATTAATCCTATCCGAGCTTCCAAGATTGGACAAGCAGGGATGGGACTAAGCAAGCTGATGGAGCAGAGAAACACCACCCACCAGATACAATATCTTAATGTACGTATCAATGTGTACTATACTTATATAATAGTATACCTATACCTTAAGACAACATATAAAAGTTCAATTCTATTTTACATTTACCATTTACAAGAAGTTCTATGTGAACATCTTACAATATCCTGTGTGAGAACATTGACATCATGTATACACTACTAAATGAGGTGCAAAAGAAATTACATACCCTGGTCTTTGTCTTATAAAAAAACGAATTTTCAACTCTTCTGGGAAGGTTCAATTAGAAAAAAGGGTCAGTGTTGTCATTTTAACGAAAGCGAGAAGCTGAGAAACATACATGGGGTACGAAAGTAAATTTACAATACGCAACCTTATGCGAGTTATTAGAAAATTTATGATCAGCCCTCATTGTTATCATTCTTAATAATGAGTATGACCTCCATTGGCATCGGTACAGGCGTCTCCTTATGGAAATGTGTGTCTACGGACGATGTCCACCCCATACCATAAACGCTGCCACCGCCATAGACATGAATCTCTTGGATACATACTGGAGCCATTCGTTCGCCTCTACGCCTGTAAACTATTGCCCTACCATCAGAATTTAAGAAGTTGTATCTGCTTTTATCAGAAAACAAACGCGTTGCCAGTCACGACGTTGCCAAAGGCCGAACATCTCTGGCCAATTGCTGACTATTCCGTCTGTTTTGACGGTTCGGGAACATCCCACTGATAGGTCGGTGTCATCTAATGCCCACACCACTTAAATGCCTGCTGACTGTATATATGTTGACATGGTAATGGAATGTCGTCGATCCCGATGACGTCATCGTCAGGAACCTATTACGTAAAGGCACTACTCGGAGGTACCGATCTTCCCGTGGTTGTGTCACTCGCGACTGTCCACTGTCTGGCCAGTTTGGTTTACTCGCTGGAATAATCTAATGATGGTCTGCCTAGTGCATCCAAAGTTTTTTGTAATTTGACTGTTCATTGCGCCCATGTGTGCCATTACATACCGACGGCTCTTTCTCGCTCTGCAGGCGATAATCGTGGCATTTTTCATGTGTTTTCTAAAAAATGCAGTTCTCCTACAGAAAAACGTATGCTTTTTGTACCTTTCTTTCCAAATGTTCACGTGGAAGTATGAAAGATCTTGATTTTCAAATTTGAACCAAAAGCTCTAGAAAATACTTTTTTGTTGCGTGTTTTTGTAACAAACAGTAACGGTTGCATTTGAAAGGAAATACAAAATATATCTTCCCAAAATAAATGTTTTTTAAAATAGATATGTGCAAAATAACACCTATGTTTTGCATCCCAGTTTATTATGGTACAATTGAAGAATAATAGTACGTACAACAGTAAAACAGTATTAATCGGTGTTTATTATTATGTGTTTGTATTTAAAGTATGTAATAGAATACCAATGCACATTACATAACAGATTTGATAACAGACTCCCTCCTTGCATGCTATGAAGCAAATATTTTAAATGTTATGTTAGTAGTACCGTCGTCGTATATATATATATACATCATCATTAATGTTGTCTACAGTAGTATTTTTTCCCTAGCCGAGTAACGACTTTAGCGTAATCGCATTGCCCATCATTTGCTTAGAAGCTAAATTCGGGTTCATGGCCTGTTCTATATACTAACCTGTTTTAATAACCTATCATGGATTTGTTTTGTGATTACGAACCTCAAAATCCTACCTATTATCGTAAGACGAATTACCATTACATCCCTGATTATATAAGCAAACACGAATGTCATTTACAAAATAATTAGTACAAGTAAATATCAGTTCTTCGGTACCAAACCAATATGACAGTTTAAGCAGCCTTCACCGTCGGTTCCATGCTATTATTTAATTAAATACACACACACACACACACACACACACACACACACACACACACACACACACACACACACACACACACACACACACACATATATATATATATATATATATATATAAATTTAATAATCGATTGGAATTACGAAGGGCTCTTGGTTAAACATGCAATGGTCCCATTCAATACCTTATTGCTTCACTTACAGTATTATAATTACGTGACATAACGTGTGTATACGTGCAAGATATTTAACACCACGCATTTATGTTATTTCTTATAAGATTACAGATATAATTCAATAAGTCGGAAGTCTTCAAATGTCCACGTTTCCTTTGATTCGCGGCTGTATGGCCCTGTTATGGGGAAGACATCTGATACAGACGCTATGGTATTTGCAACAGATATAGCATGGCCAAGAGGCAGGGTACTTCATATCTAGGCTAGAGCATTCTGTTGCTTATTTAATGGCATGACTGGTGTACATAGTTGCACGTTAACCCTCTTCCTGCTGGATTAGGCACACGTACTGCTCTTTAGGGCATCTCTAGTTGCCTCCAGCAGTGAGAGGGTTAATTAATGCAGGATGTTTAGGATATATTGATTCGATGGGGGGATGCACGACATTAAACTTGTTTGTATTTTTATGTTTGGAAAAATGTCGTTAACAGTGTTTCATTATTAAAATAGCATTTTAAACGAGAAATACAATACACGCACCCATACACAGTAAAAACTAAATAAAAACAAATAATTAAATCATAAAACTTGCAGTCGGCATCTATTAAACGGTGACATTATGTCATGACCAAGTCAGAAATTGATGTTCACGTAAGTGAGAAGGAATTCATCATTATGGCGACATTTTATATGTTCATGTTTCACCGTCATGATAATACAGGAACGGAACACAGTTGTAGTGTAACTTGTTCCTATCAAACACGAATGCTAGTATATAAATAATATATCTATTGGATACAATTACAATGTGAAAACACGTGTACGTGCTATTTTACAGAATACTGACATTCACTGCATACATAGTGTCCTACTTTACGATGCATATGGATATGCATCAATTAATATAGTCTTTTTTTATTGGGGTTTAGAGTCGCTTTCAAGATTATTTTACTAATATCACGACGTGTCACTTTAGAGCAGAAGGAAACCCGCAACATTTGTAGCGCTGAATGTTGCAGTAAACCTGTGAGCACCGGCTGGTACTGACAGACCAAGGATGTTCTCTGTATTGCCCTTTCTAACGGCCACTCTACAGACAGTGCATACTATCAATATCGCGTCAGAAATGTAACTCCAAACGTTCTACCACACGCACCCGTCATTAACATAAGAAACTGTTCTTAGATCAGTTTAACTGCAATGACATGTGTCGTATGTTACTAGCAATCAATAGTCAATTAGTATAACTATGGTCAAGAGTCTACTTCAATTAGAAACGTATTTATCATCTCTTTTCACATGCTATTCCCAGTAAGTAAATCTACACTAGACTGTCTGTAGAACAACGAGATGGTTAATAACTTACTATATACTAGTAACCATTGGTTCCTTGAGTATCGGGGAAATTGGTGACTAGCATTGCCGTGACAAGCTATACGCAAGAGGTGCTAGTAATTAGGCACCTCTGCTTGCCATTACACGGACCCATTATTAGCTAAATTGATAAAAATAATTAAATCCAATCTCAAGTGAATATCTTATTTCAAAATCCATAAAGTAAACATGAAAGATGAAGTATAAATTAGTAAAGAATACTTAGTGATATGTAGTATATTTTCCTTCTCAAATATTTAAGGGATAAAATTCAGTTCATTTTACGATCTGTTCGATCATGTTACGTTAGACATACAATTCCCTATGCTATACTCGTGTGAATACTAATTCACTTTACGAAACGTACCCTAGAGGACTGTAATAATGTTATCGTTGTTGGTATTTGTATTTAAATTATTGATTTTCTATTGCAGGGATTCGACAGCGGGTCGTGCAAAGGAAAGCATAAAGCTCCATTGAGATGATACAATTCGACATTCATAGCAGAGCGTTTATTGGGTTATCTAACGGCCGCCACAAGCATTGGAGTCTCCGGAATAATGTGCTTAGCGGGGTAGAAGAGGGAAGCCAGTCCAAGGCGGAGACGATTCCGATAGAAGCAACAACAAGACGTGTCCAGATTAATCTCGGATATGAATTAACTCACCGTAGCAGGTAGTTAATGCACGGATTCTCCCCTGTGTTTTTGCACAAGAGTCTGCGATATCGCTTTGATGACAATACGGCCCTGACTTACCTTCATCATTACTAAGGCAACAAGTGATTGCTTCCAGCGGATCAGGAAATATTCTTACTAGTATTAGAAGTGAAAAACTTAATGCCATAGTTGTTTTCATTGTGTCTGATTGCAAAAATGCGGTGCAACTAGTTTACGCCGAACTAAAACAACTCGGACGAAATGTATCCGCATGAAAACAACACTGATCTAACGTTGTTGGAATTTCTTAACATAAATTAGACAGCTGGAACCAATTTTCTTTGAGATGTGATGTAAACCCGGCAACATATTTCCACTGTTGGCTGAGATTCTGGATGTATTCAGTGCAATGTTGATTTCGTAAAGAATAGTTTCAAAACATTGGAACTTATCGTAAAGAAATCAACCAAGTTATGTCTTAAACAGGTTTTCAGAAGATACCGGATATCATCATCTGTATCTAGTTCCTTATCCAATTACAGATATAATTGTGAATCGATATATTTCTCCAGATATTTCGATAACAATAACGTGGGCGGGAGGCATGCTCTCAACCGAGATCTATGTATGTACGACAGGTGATTCCAATTCTGAGCTGGTAATTTGACAGGTGCTATGTTAGTCAGAAATGTATTACCGTCGATGAAGGTCATGAATGTCGATCTTCTTTAACAAAATAAGAAGTATCAGTGAGTTCTTAAAACTGTCGAAACAACAGTTTGTGGTTGCCATTCGGCATTGTGAGAGTCATGTTTAAATTCACGAAAACTGAACGCAGAGAACATTAAAGGGATTCTGGAGACATGTTCTACTTCATAGGACACCTGCGAAAGGTAATGGAAACTCGGCAAATGTTTACGATATTTGCGATGGAATAGTTGTTCTTCGAATAAACATCATCTTCTTACTTCCGGTAAAGGAGACACTCAATAACAAGTTACAGCTGTTCTGACAAGAACAATACACGATGATGACAACTCGATAGTTTGATGTATGTGATCAATTTGGTGTGAGGTCGCCCGAACTTGAAGTTGAAATATTCGTGGAACCGTTGGATATTTAACTTGTGCACTTACGGTGTACGTTGACTTTTGAAAAAAAATAATACGAAAATAATCCTCGTGCTTTGTGGAGATCTGCTGTGACCACTTCCGACTAAGGTTCGCCTATGGGGAGTGTGATTACTCTCATTATGAATTACTCCCACAATTTGACCACTTCCGTTCCGTCGGAGCAGGTTTTGATATATACGATAGCGGGGATTCTGAACACCTTCATCCTGCCTATCATAGTGTTCACGGGACTAGTCGGGAACACCTTGTCGTGCATGGTGTTCGCCAACAAGGATCTACGCAAACTATCTTCCAGTGTTTACGTGCTGGCAGTTCTGATATCCGACACCGGAACTCTAGTTTCGTTGTTTTCAGTTTGGCTGGAGGTCTTAGGGTTCGGAATTAATCACATGAATGGTTTTTGTCAGCTGTTGGTGTACTTGACGTACATGTGCAGCTTTCTCTCTGTGTGGTACATGGTGTGCATTACCGTGGAAAACTTCATCACCATTTGCCACCCAATGAAGATCAAGGTCATGTGTACCAAAAGTCGTGCAAGCGCAGTAGTGATAAGTTTCGCGGGTGCGGCCATGTTGATTTACTGCATCACCGTGGTAACGACTGAAGTCCACACAGGACGCAATGGCTCTCAGGTTTGTGAGAGGAACCCGGATTTTTCCTTTCTGCTGTTGATATTCACGTACGTCGACTCAATAGTGACACTGTTAATTCCGGTTTCCAGCATTGGATTCATGCTGGTGGCCATGGGATTCTCTATAGCTAACACATTCCGATGGAAGAAGGGTAGACCGGCAACTGACAGTATTCGGAGGGGGATAAAAAGTCCTCAATTCAGAGTCACGAAAATGCTCTCTGCGCTGTCAATTGCGTTCTTGATAATGAACGCTCCCCTGCATTGCATGAGACTAATATATCTCCTCCGATCTACGACTAATGTGTCTACGGACCTAATGTCACCGACCGAGGCTTTAATCCACTTATTTCTCCTGTTTATTTCCTATTCGCATTGCTCTGTTAAGTTCTTCTTGTTCGTAGGCTTTAGCAAGAACTTTAGAAAATGTATCAGAGGAATGGCATGCATTACGACGTCGTGTTCGAAAAATGTGAACCAGCCGAGTGAAGCTTACGTCTGACAGTTATTACGTCTCACTGCTGTCGATTTAAATCTGTTGCTTCTCGGTTAAACTGTTTCAACTTCGTGGTATAGTGCTTGCTTGCTAATATGACCAGTGCAGTGGATTAATTTCAAGCAGAATGACGTCATTTAGTCGCATTCCTGGTATCGAACACCGTGTATAGACAGCACCCAACTTTTAAATAAATGTCACAATTCTCAAAGAAGAAAACACAAATGGAACGGCAGGATTTCCTTTTAACAATATATCAACGTTATATAACCGAAGTATTGTCAGTGTATGTAGGAATGTTCTCAGGCGAATATGAGCAGATTGTAACACATTGCTGAGGAATTTCTGTAATAGCAACAGAAGCTCCTAATCTCTTCAGGTGGAGCTCGTAATTATGAGTGGAAGATTGCTGTCACAATACCTCAGATATGAAAGACTAATAGTAAGTCAGCTTAGGTCGGGATTTCTGCTACGTAGGGTTAATGCCTGTTGATTTTCGTTTTCAAGCTATGTCAAGCATATATATAGTACTATTTAGGGTTTAAATCCTGTTTCTCTAAGTCATTTTGAGGTTAACTATCCATCTATGTCGCCTGAAAAGTACATTGGATTTTTTCTTTTGATTTAGCCTACGACACATTGAGTAAAATAAAACAACGAACCATTTTATTAATATATTTTCTAACGTAGCCATGATTCTGTATCTGAAAAGTGATCACGACATTTTGATATCTTAACTTACACTCATTAGTAATTGTATGCGCTATGACAATTTAGCAACATGTTTTTTAAGTGTATATGAAAACTGTAAACCATATAGTATTAACATACGTAATAGGGCCTATATGTTTTGTATTAGAAAAGTACATGTTTTAATCATAAATATCAGCTTTTAAGATATTGGTAAATACACAGTATTCGCCATTCATTAGCTTATTATGTGCAGGAAACTGATTAACTTCTTCGGTAGTTCATTGCTATATGTATCTGGTATAACCTTGGCCTGTCAAACTGTCGACAGAGATCTAGAGATTACACACGACGTAAGGGGAAAGCGGATTAACATTGAGAACACCGACATATTGGTACCATCCATTATACTGATATATTACTCTGTGCGCTATTATTTCCTCACGTAAAATGTTACGTAGATACAAATGTGTTTTTGAGATAATGTTTTAAGTCTGAAATATAGATATTCCTATTGAACTTTCCTATACATTTTGAGACGGTAGGTGACACAGTAAATACATTGTATATTCACTGGGAATCAATTCTCGAAGGTCTCATATCTACTACGAGACCATAAGGACTCTCGTAGCGATCTCTAATACATGGGGGACCGTGAACTTACGAAAACGCTATTTGTTTCATAGAGGATATGAGAACTTCAAGTAACGATACCAGGGTCTTTATGAGGATATAGTATTACATATCAATAGCCTATCGGTCTGATGACGTAATACAAGTAATTAAAACACAGCACAGTTATTATTAGTGTGCACATTTCTTGTTATAATACAGAGTTAATTAAACGTAGAAATGTATTGTATATCTCTAATTAGCAGGATGCATCATGGTCTATTTATAAGCATTATGAAAGATAATGTTCTACTGTTGTTGATAATAATAATCTTAGTAATATATTCACTGTCTTGAGAGAAATTAGCACAATACAAGGAGATGCATTACTCGTGTAATTGTTGCTTATAAATGTAAAATTCATTGCACTTTATTTGTCATTAAATATGTTTCATGCATGTTATTATGATCGAGAATATGACATGCAATATTCAATGCCAAACTGTCTAGATGCATGTATACAAAGCGGAAGGATTTGGCGAAACAAAATGACCCCTTTGTTTTGATAAATTCTTCTTCTAGCTATGCCTCTTGTAGGGTTCATAACGTGCATTAATTCTGATGTTATGTTCGCTATTACCTGCAATAAATATTATCCATTCAATGAGTCGAGTGTGAGTCTTTAGGTAATTGAACAAAGATCGTTACTATTTGTCATATCGAGATGCAATGTGTTGTAATTGTGACGCCATGCGCACCCTTTTGAGCGTTGATTTTGCGCCATATGCACATACCTGTTACTGTTTTATCATTCTATGTCCGCATCAGTTTGTGTGTCAAGGTTGCTACATCGACCAACATCATCATGCCTGACGAAGTGTCTAAACCCACTAAATATAAGTGAATCCGAGAGAAAATGTCGTTATATGGTGTACTGTATAATTATGTCTACATGAAGGGCATAGTGCGTGATTTCCCCGTGGATGTATTTGCAGTTCAAGAGGCATCCATGCAAAACCGGACACCTTCTATTTTACAATCTGCATGCATGCGTTACTTGTTAATACAACTATCAACGCTCAATGCTTCAGCATGCTAACTATACCAGGCATGTGTAACATAACACACCCATGTTGTGTTAAACTTACAATCTCGTGCATTGGACCTAGCACAATTTGCGTTAGTAATGATCACTTTTCAGACTGAAGTTGTTGGAGTTGATCTGTGTAACGGTATGAACAGCTGATGGAGAGGTCCCGGGGCAGTTAGGACGTCAGCAATGTTTGTTCTTGGCTGCAAAACAGCTGCTAATAGTAATTCTTCAAATTGGCGTTTATTGAATTTGTGTTTAATGGTGCAATAGAGAGAGAGAGAGAGAGAGAGAGAGAGAGAAAGAGAGAGAAAGAGAGAGAGAGCAACAGCAACATAGAGAGAGAGAGGGAGAGAGCGAGAGAGAGCGACAGAGAGAGAGAGAGAGCGCGAGAGAGAGAGAGAGTGAGAGAGAGAGAGATAGAGAGAGAGGGGGGAGAGAACGTACACGCTTTCGTTAAGTTGGCCACAGAGGATTGTCGACACACCTTTGGGCAGAAAATAATTAAGCGCTCAGAGACATGCCGAAATATGTCTCATTAACCAAAGCAGGGCCCCAATGTCCCTCGTCTGTGCCGCTTGTATGATAGTTAAATGGCCAGTGCCGCCGGAATGTTCGCTAAAATAATGGTCTTAATTGATATCACTTACGATCAAGTTTGTGTATAAACTGATTAATAATTGTACCATTATGGTTCGTGTCTTACAAATCTACTCGCATGCTAACGTAATGCATAATGATGTATTGTTCAATTAGAGTAAGAAAAGTGTGGGTGTATGCCCGGGCTCAGAATATTTCAATTTTTGCCGAGTTCGGTAAAGCAGCAAATGACATTACTATAGGTCCGGGAAAGCGGAAATTGCTTCGTTGCAAATAAAACAAATGCTATCGTAAAACAAATTGGCCCCACTACAAACAGTGCACCATTACAAACCGGCACATAGACTATCTCCCTCTCTCTCTCTCTCTCTCTCTCTC
>JAUTBV010146319.1:0-10314 GCA_032361325.1 Lepetodrilus fucensis | reverse complement strand
TCCCTCTCACCCGATATATATATAGATGTCTCTTCTAAATCTTCAATCCTATATTCACTATTGATTTGAGGGAGCATCCCACCACCATTTCCATAAATTGCAATTTTCTTTGGGTTGATATCGTTGATGTTGAATCCATCTAGTTTAGATAAAAAATCGTAATCAATTTTATAAATTCCTGTTTCTTTAATCTCAATTTTGTAGATATTACCAGATGATAACACCGATGTTTGAGAATAGGATATACTAGAGGATATTACTAATATAAAAAGAAAAATAGTTTTAAGAGTTTTAAGAATCATAGTATTTTTGGATTGCGTTCGGAGAGATAACGACATTGTATAAAAGTATATTATATTTATGTAGTACCAAATCTTTAGTATTTTGGAATTATGTTTTATAGAAGACGTTTCTATAATGTTTTTTCAAAAAGAAATCCAATTTTAAATAATATTACGTATATATAATTATATAATGCTCAGAATCGTTAGATTTGTGCAAAATTATTGAATAAGTATTACATGAGAGTAGATAGAATAGTATTTTTATTGTTTTTTATGGCATTGGTATCAAGTGGCTTGAGGTCACAGGATCCAATCTATAGCCAGTATTATAATACTCCTACAAGTATCAATCCTGCATTTACTGGAAATTTTGATGCCCCAGTTATTTCATTAAATTATAGAAACCAATGGCCATTAATTGATAATGCTTATAATACATATTCTATTGCATATAATCAGTTTCTTAGAAAGTATAATAGTGGTATTGGATTATCTTTTTTAGGTGATAGTGCAGGTGATGGCGCTATGAAGACTAATAAAATTAACTTATTGTATAGCTATAATATTGAGATTAATGATGCCTATAAGATAAAACTTGGAATAGAAGCATCTTTTATTCAGTCTGCATTAAATTGGGATAAATTTGTTTTCTCAGATAATTTAGATCCTCAGTATGGGAGAATTAGTCCAGGAGGATTGACATATCCATCTAGCGAAGTACCTCCAGATGACCTTACTTCAAATAATATAGATGTGTCATCTGGTATGTTGTTGTATAGCAATCTTTTTTATGTAGGTATATCAATGAAGCATATGAATAATCCGAGTATTAGATTCTTAAATGATACAGAGGCAAATCAAGAAGTTGGCTTACCTCTTAGATGGTCGATCCATACCGGAGCGAGTTATATTTTGAAAAAGGGACATAAGAATTATGAATCATCTTTCTTAGCTCCAAGTTTAATTATTGTTAAGCAAGGTGAATTTTTGCAGGCAACCACAGGAGTGTATGCTCAGTTAGGACAGTTTCTAACTGGGACATGGTTGAGGTACGCATATAGTAATTTTGATTCTTTTATTATTGCTGCGGGGTGGAAGTTTGATATTTATAAAGTGATGTATAGCTTTGATTTACCTATTGGAAATGTAGGGTTGCCATCAGGTGGAGCACATGAACTTGGAATAATTATTAATTTTAATAAAATAATTCCAGATAAATCTCGTTATATTGAATGTTTTGAAGTTTTGAGGTAGCTCATTATTTAATAGGCATAATTTTTGCATTTCGTAAAATAAAAACCGTTTCAAATGTATTTATATATTTATTTTGAATATATTTGCGGTCTTTAATAGGGGGAATTGGTGATATTCATGTATTTTATATACTGAATATTTTAATTAAAAAAAATATTAACACAACAAATAATAGTATGAAAATTAAAAGTTTAATTCAAAGTGGGTTTGTATTAGCAATAGGGATAATGCTAATGTCATCATGTGGTAAAGGAAAAGATGAAAGATCTTCTTTTACAGGTTGGAAGTATAATGATCCTGATTGGGGCGGAGTTGAAAAACTAGATTATGAAGGTCAAATGACTCCTCCTAATATGGTATTGATTGAGGGTGGAACATTTATGATGGGGCAAACTTCTGATGATGTAATGAGTATGTGGAATAATGTTCCAAGGAGAGTTACAGTTTCTTCTTTTTATATGGATGAGACAGAGATATCTAATAAAGCATGGAAAGATTACTTGTTTTGGACAAAGAATACTTATGTTTCATATCCTGAGGTGTATAGGAAGGCATTGCCAGATACATTGGTTTGGAGAGAAGAATTATCAATGAATGAGCCATACGTTCAGGCATATTTCAGACACCCTTCTTATGATGATTATCCTGTAGTAGGTGTGAACTGGTTGCAGGTTACTGACTTTTGCGATTGGAGAACAGACAGAGTGAATGAAATGCTACTTATAGAAAGAGGTATACTAAATCCTAATACAGCTGATCAAAAAGATAGTGAGAATTTTAACTCAGAAGCATATTTAGCTGGTCAATATGAAGGAAATGTTAGACAGAATTTACCTGACCTTGCAACAGGAGGTGAAAGAAAAGTTAAGTATGAAGATGGTATAATGTTACCTGATTTTAGATTGCCTACAGAGGCTGAGTGGGAATATGCAGCACTTGCACTTCAAGGTAATATGAAGCCTAATAAAGATGAATTGATAATGGATAAAAAGATTTATCCTTGGAATGGTAGTGGAGTTAGATACAAAAAACATAATAAGCAACAAGGTTTTATTTTAGCTAACTTCAAGAGAGGAAGAGGAGATTATATGGGTATGGCTGGAAATCTAAATGACCATGCAGCAATACCAGGAAGAATTAGAACTTTTATGCCTAATGATTTTGGATTGTTCAATATGGCAGGAAATGTTAGTGAATGGGTTAAAGATATCTATAGACCTACAACTAGTACAACTCTTAGAGATTCTGAGAATCATGATTTGAATCCATTTAGAGGAAATAAATTTAAGCAGAGAGTATTGGACGAAAATGGTAATGTAGTAGAGAAAGATAGTCTTGGTAAAATCCAATATGCTGAGATACCTGATTCAGTATTTATAGATAGAGATAATTATAAAAAAGCTAATGTATATAATTATAGAGATGGTGATAGTGAGAGTGTAAGTTATATGTACGGAGTTTCTACATTGATAAACGAAAAATCTAGAGTTATTAAAGGTGGTTCATGGTCTGACAGAGCTTATTGGTTGTCACCAAGTACAAGAAGGTTCTTTGACGAAGACAAGGCTTCACGTTCTATAGGATTTAGATGTGCTATGGTAAGAGTGGGTGGACCTACTGGAAATGAAGATACGTCTGGTAAGATGTTTAAGGAAGCTGGAAAAGTTTCTAAAAGAAGATATTAATTAGATATTTACAAAATTAGTAATATTTATATAAAAAATGCCCTTGTAGTATATGTTACAAGGGCATTTTTATTTGGTTTTTATTGATTTGGAAATAGGAATCACTAATACTGAGTAAAGAGATTGAACATCTGCATTGTTTTACTTTTGTCATTATAGTAAAAGCCATCATAAGATGAATCGTAAGCATGAACTCAAATTAAAAAATCATATACAAATGAAAAAGAGATTAGAATTATTTGAATTGTTTAAAAAATCAAATGGTGTTAGTATAGATACTCGTTCAATTGTTAGTGGACAAATGTTTTTTGCCATTAATGGTGATAATTTTGATGGCAATAAATACGCAAGTACTGCTTTGGAAAATGGAGCATCTACTGTAGTCGTCGATAACAAAGAGTTTTTTCAAAAGGATAACGATAAATATGTATTAGTAGAAAATTCATTGATTTCATTGCAAAAATTAGCTATAGATTATCGAGATACTTTAGATATACCAGTTATAGGTATTACTGGTTCAAATGGGAAGACTACTACAAAAGAACTGATTAATGCAGTACTTAAGCAGAAGTATAAAGTACATGCTACAGGAGGAAATTTTAATAATCATATCGGAGTTCCTCTGACAATACTGTCTGCTCCATCTAATACCGAAATACTTATTGTTGAAATGGGTGCTAGCTTTGAAGGTGAGATAGCTGAATTATGCAAAATTGCTAAGCCAACCGAAGGTCTGATAACAAATATTTCTTCTGCACATATGGAAGGATTTGGTGATTTTGATACAATTGTTAAAACTAAAACTGCTCTATATCGATATCTGGTAAATAATAATGGAACAATCTATATAAATAATGATGATACCCAACTAAAAGAATTGACAGATGACCAAATGAATATCAAATGGTATTCTCCTGATGTTGATACTAAGTTTATCGAAGAAACTCCAAATGTTACTTGGTCTATTAAGATTAATAATGATTCTTATAGGGTTCATACACAATTAGTAGGTATTTATAATAAATCAAATATATCCGTAGCCACTATGATAGGAATATATCATGGAGTGATAGCAGTTGATATAATTGAGGCTTTTGTAAATTATACTCCGAGTAATAATCGTTCGCAGTTAAGAACAATTGGAACTAATGAATATATACTCGATGCATACAATGCCAATCCAACAAGTATGGCTAAGAGTATTGAGAATATGGCAAGTCTCCAAGATGATAACAAAGTACTAGTTCTTGGTGATATGCTAGAATTAGGGAGACTAGAATCTAAGGCTCATCAAGATATCGTAATTCTCATTAATAAATACAAATGGAAACAAGTACTTCTTGTTGGACCAAGATTTTTAAAAACCGAGGGAAGTGATAAATTTAAATGCTTCGAGACAACTAGTTTGTTGAAAGAATATTTGAAAAAAAATCCTATAACTAATTCACTCGTTTTGCTAAAAGGATCTAGAGGGATAGCACTTGAAAATATTCTCGGTTGATAGTGACTTTATGCTTTCTAATAAAATAAAAAATATTTTGAATTTATATAATTGATCAGTATTGTTTGATAAACATCGATTTATATTAGATATTAATCTTGATTGTTGTTTGTGAATAATATACTATATTGCCAAGATTAGCATTGTAGTTATATTGTTAAAATTATAATTAAATATAGAATTGTTTGTGTTTATGTAATAAAGCAATATATTTATATTTTTGTAATTTTGATGTGATTTTTATTACAGTCAAAATTAAATTTAAACAATATATTTGCACTTTAAAGTATCGAGTATTTTTTAACAAATTAAAACAAGAAGTATAATGAAAAAATTATTTAAATCACAATGGTCATATGTATACGCCGGCGTATTATTTGCTGTTGCACAGTTTGTCTACATGATGGCTATTTATCTGTTTAAAACAGGTAAAGGGCAGTCAGCAGGACTTATGCATATAAGTGTGACTACTGACTTAGGTCGAATGTTTAGGGGGCTAGAAGTTTTTCTAAATAAAATAACAGGAACTTACTCTGAGTTGTATGGAAATTATGGTGTTGACGCAGTCGGACATATATTTCCTGAAGGAGGTGTTTTTACTCCAGGGATAGGATGGCCAATTGTTGGTATGATTATCGGAGGATGGCTAACGACAAGAATGGAAGGAGAGACTAGAGCATGGGCTCACTATTCTAAGAAAGCATTAATCGTATCATTTATTGGAGGAGCATTCTTTAGTTATGGAACTAGATTAGCAGGTGGATGTACTCTTACTCACTTGATGGGAGGTATTCCATTTATGGGTATCAGGTCATTTGGTTCTGTTATATTCATGGCTATGGGTGGAGCTTTAGGTTTTATGGTTATGGAGAAACTTGGCTTAGCTAACTATTTCAAACACCAAGAGACAAGAGCATATGTTGAAAATGCTGATCCAGGAGAACAAGCAACCTTAAAAGAGGGATATAATTGGAAGAAAAATCCTGTGTTTTGGATTGCTCTTAGTTTTACAGTTATATTTTTGGTCTCAGCTCTTTGGGGAGCTAGTGGAGCAGAAACTATGATGCATTTAAAAACTGGTAATCTTGTTGCCTTTGGTAAATCTGTAGGAGATAGAAGTGGATTGTTCGTGATCCTTACTCTATTAGCTGGTATTATTGCAGGTGTAGCATTGTCAAAAAGTGGATATGGAACTGAATGTTCTTTAGTGTCTATGGAGACATCTGGTAGTATGACTGACCATGATGAGAAATACGCTAAAATGGGTGTACCTCGTATCACTAGAACCTTGATGAGAAGTTATGCTCCTATGATTGGAGTAGTTACTACATGGGTATTGATGTTGGTGTTTATGCTGATTGCATGGTCATTCTTTGATATTGCTCCTAATATTGGTAGCGGTGTTAAGTCTGGATTGACAGCAGGTAACTTTTTAGGTGGATTGTCATTGGGATTTGGTGCTGTAACATTGATTGGTTGTGAGATTAGATCTTATATGCGTATAGGTATGGGATACCTTAATACTTTAGTTGGGTTTATTGGTTTCGCAGTAGGTTATCTACCATACACACTGTTTTATGATGCTCATAAATCATTTTTGCATAACACAGTAATATTTGGAGATAATGGACTATTGGGAGAGGATAAGGAATTGTACTCTTTGATAACTCATGACCCTATGTTGCAAAAAGTTGTTATGTTTGTTTGGTTGATTGTTTTGGCTGTTTTCCTTAGATACTTATTGAAGAAAGGAGCTCAAAGAGTAGGATTAACACCAAGTCAATTGATACACCTCAATACTGAGGATATTCAACAAGCTATCGATTATGAAACTGTTGATGGTAGAATAAATGGTGTGGATAGTCCAATGCCTGTACCTGAAGAACATTGGGTATATGAAAAATCATAATTCTTAATAAAAACTAAAATATTAATTTAAAAAATAAATAAATTAAATGAAATCAAAATAAAAATTAATCTGAACCCTATATTTAATTAGGTGCCATGATTATATTTTATCAATGATTCTATTTGACTTAATAAAAATAAAAATATACAAATGAAATATATAAAATTATCATTAATTATACTTTTCGGTGTTCTTGTTTTCTCGCTTACATCATGTTTAGATGAAGCAGAAATAATAAAAAGAGAAGCACATGAAAAAGCAATGCTAAAGGCAGCTCAAATCGTAAAAGCTGTTCCTCCAAGTAATTTGAAATCAATAAAGGGAATTAACTTTGAAGCATGTAATGAAGCATTAAGAAGCAAACTAGCACATATAGTTGATGTGAGAGACGCCAAGTCTTATACTAAAACTCATATCATGGGAGCTATCAATATACCACTTAATAGTAGTATGTTTAAGTCCAATATATCTATATTGAATAAGGATAAAGCAGTCCTTGTTTATGGCGGAGCTAAAAATAGTAGTGATAAAGCAGCTAGAATTATGCAAGTATTAGGTTTTAAAGATATTTATAACCTCGAGAATGGGGTAGAAGAATGTCTATCTGTTAAAATCAAATTGAGTAAAAATAATAATAAAGAAAATATTAGAATTCAAAAGTTGTTGAACACAGATAATGCAAATGCTACATTTATCAAGGGTATAGCCAAAGCATCAAATGTAGGTGTGAGTGAATTCAAAAATCTTACAAATGATAAGGCAACTATTTTGGATATACGACCTGTAAATGAATTTGTGACAGGACATATTGAAGGTGCATTGCATGTTGATTGGAATGCTCCCAATTTTATAAAGGATCTAGTTAATACAGTTCCATCCGACAAACCAGTATTGATATACGGAAATAATGGTGGTATCGATGGAAGTAATGCTATGGCTGTGATGCAAGCATTAGGTTTTTCTAATATTAGTAACCTAGAAGGAGGTATAAAGTCATATGTTGATGCTGGCATGAAGTTGAAAGAATTGAAAATCGAGGGTGACCCTTTGCATCTTAATGAAGATAATTTTCAAAAAGCTATCGTTGGAGAACTAGGAACTATAGTAGATGTTAGAACTATGGGAGAATTTGATATCGCTCATATTCCTAATGCTGTATTGGTAGATGTTAAGAAGAGAAGCTTTGAACAGCAGTTTGCAAAATTGGATAAAAGTAAGCCAGTATTCATATATTGTAGATCAGGAGTTAGAAGTATGAAAGCATCTAAAATTGCTAAGAAAATGGGATACAACGTGTTTAACCTCGATCATGGATTTAAAGGATGGTTAAAACATCATAAACCTATTATCGGAGAGGCACATAGTATTGATAATGGAGAAGAAGGCTGTTAGTTTTTGTTAAAGTCAGATATTAAGTATCTGTACGGATAGCTAACTTCATAGTAAATTGTAATAATAATGATTTGAAAAGTAGTCAGCCGGATTGGTTGACTACTTTTTTTTTGTGCTATAATGGGCAAAAAGAAAAAAAACAAGAGAAGGGTTGGCATTTATATGCTCTCAATTTTTAAAAATTGAATAAGAGGTTTATCTTTACATTTCAAAAACAGGAATATACACTTGGAAATACCTTTCGAAATAGCATCACATGATAAAGTTAAAATGGTCAGTTTGATTACTGACTTTGGTAATAAGGACTATTACGTAGGTAGTTTGAAAGCAAAACTGTATAATACACCAAACCAAATTACTGTTATAGATGTATCTCATGAGATAGATACTCATGATATTGTGAAAGCTTCATTCTTTATTCAGAATTATTATCAGGATTTTCCTATTGAATCTATCCATGTTGCTGCCGTTAATAATGCTTATGACTATGAACCAGAATTATTATGCTTTCAATATAATGGACATTATTTTATTGGACCCAATAATGGGTTGTTCTCTCTAGTATTCACTGATATAGATGAGGGGACAGTGAGACATATAGTCTCTGATGGGGATAGTGACTGGAAGCTTGTTGATAAAATTGCTTATGCTGTTCATCATATATTAGAGCATGGACATATCAATAATTTAGGACTTGAATTAAAGGACTTTGACCAGAAATTAGGTATTCAACCTGTTTTTAGTAAGAATGAGATTCGTGCTAGCGTGATACATGTTGACCATTACGAAAACGTGATTGTGAATCTAAGAAATGATGCTTTTGAAGAATATCGAAATAGCCGTAATTTCAGAATATTTATAAAACCGACTGATCCTATAGAACAAATAAGTGATAGTTATGCTGAAGTGCCAGTAGGGGAGGCTTTATGTTTGTTCAATGATATGGGATATCTTACTATAGCCATCAATATGGGGAAGGCAAGTAGTATGTACTCACTTGAAAGAAATGATACAATCCAGATTCTTTTTTATTGAGATGATGATTCCCGATACTCTACAGATTATATACGAATCAGATGAATTGATTGCTATCAATAAACCTCATGGTCTCTTGGTACATAGATCTAGAATTGCTAAAGATGTAAAAGAATTTGCTTTGCAAAAACTTAGAGATCAGATAGGACAAATTGTGTATTTGGGACATCGTTTGGATAGAAAAACTTCAGGTGTATTATTGTTTACTAAGTCAAGTGAATCAAATGCGATTATTCAATCATTATTTAGAGAACGAAAAGTAAAAAAGAAATATATTGCGATAGTTCGTGGTTTTGTCAATGATTGCGAGATCGTATATCCACTGACAGTAGATGATAAGGTGCAGGAAGCAAGGACAACTGTTAAATTATTAGAACAGTATGAGATTAGTATATCTCTAGGTAATCATAAAACATCTCGATATAGTATGGTGGAATTGTGTCCACATACAGGAAGATTTCACCAGTTGAGAAAGCATATGGCACATATTCGTCATCCGATTATTGGAGATAGACCACATGGATGTAGTAAGCAGAATCGATTGTGGAAAAATAAATTCGGTATGATCAAAATGATGCTCCATGCCCAAAGTTTGGAGTTGAATTATTCGGGAGAAGATATAGTTATACAAGCTAATCGAAGTATTGAATTTGAAAGAGTCCTTAATATTTTGCGAGATTACTAGTTTTAAAAACTAACTTTGTTTTAAATTTTAATAATGTAACTATGACAGAATTGGATAAAAAGCATCACACAAGTATTTGGTCCTTTATTCATGATAATACGGTAGTCAATATTTCGACAGCCAAAAATAATGAATCTTATGCCGCATCGTGTTTTTATGCATTTGATGAAGTGAATAAACTGATAGTATTTAAATCATCAAAAGATAGTAGACATATAGAAGAAGGACTAGCTCAAACAGTAATTGCTGGTACTATATTACCTGATAAACTGAAGAAAGCTGTTGTTGTAGGCATACAGTTTCAAGGAGAATTATCACATGAAGATGATGGATTTACTAAGTCAAAAACACATTATTATAAGAAGTACCCTTTTGCATTAGGGATGGATGGTGATATCTATATCATTAAACTGAAATATATAAAATACACCGATAATAAACTCGGTTTTGGTAAGAAAGTGATATGGGAAGACAGCTAATAGTATTTCTGTTTTTTTGAAATATATTATGTGATTTTGTTTATTTGAGAGGTATGGATTGCTGACATTTTAAATATATAATAAGTAATG
>JAUTBV010146308.1:0-10965 GCA_032361325.1 Lepetodrilus fucensis | reverse complement strand
TTAATATAATAATAACGATACTTCTTCTTCTTCTTCTTATTATTATTATTAATATTATTATTATTATTATTATTATTATTATTATTATTATTATTAACAACAACAACAACTGCCGTAGCTCATTGTATTAATCGCCTATTCTTCTTTACACCACCCCTTACCTATACCCACCAGGACCCACTCTCCTCCCCACCCTCCCACATCAAACACCACCACACACTCCGTATATGCATTATACAAGGTGGGTTGCTCTTCCCATGCCCCTAATATGTTGACATAACTACATGTACATGTATACCATATACTTAGTTGAATTTCGTTCTTAAGACTCTGACATCACTTGTTAGATAACATCGCCATCATCATATCCTCAGTTCGCCCAGATTTCATCACATAGATGCTATAGTCTCTAAATGTTCCTCCTAGACACGATTACGATGTTTTCTCACCTGCATACCTGAAGATGATTAGCACTTTGTGCAAACCGCTTGTATCTACTCGACGATAAGCTTAATGGACCTATAAGCACTGCTAGATTTACCTGTCGTGCATTCTTATCTATTTCCTCTGCTTTCGTCATGTTCTTGTCTACAATGTAATTAACACGTACGGCATACATTAGTATTACAAAGTAATACAAAGCTTTAAGTCGTTAGGTGTTTTCTAGTAAGTACGAATAAGCAACGAACGTGATTAAATTACTTTTTTTGTGTGTGAAATTTTGATAGTGAAAGAGTGTGATGGTACAAAACATAGATACTCGATGGATATGACATATACATGATGCACATTTAATTTGGAAAAGTTTTTAATTTTATAATGAGAGTAAAAATTACATATTTTCCTAAATTAAATTTATATGTGAATATTAATCGATTATTAAGTATACACTGATGAAATGGGTTAACACCTTATATGTTGCTTACTTCTATTCTATTGACTTGTTGTTAATTATCACAGGAGGTATCGTGAGTATATCATTCTAAAAAGCATGTACGAACACATTAGGTTAATACGTATAGTATGTTTCGTAATAATAGTATGCGTTAGACATAATGTTAAGACATGTCGTATCTTCACAATATCAGTTATCTGATAGCATTGTCCTCCACTGTGATTCAGTCAACATCATTGCGCAATCGGCAACTTGTCGCACAAATTTAATCAGTAGATCAGATATTGAGTACGTTGAACAGGGCGAGACTTCGATGACCGATAGATTTGGCTGATGTCCGGTTTCTCCAGAGAACAATTGCTTGACCTGCCCCTCGGACTGTCACGTGTGACCGTCACAAACTTCGTGATTAATCTGTGTCACGTGGGTTCAGCCAGAACATGGCGTCGTGTGACAATGACGGATAGTTTAAGTGATGTCCTTAACTAAGTTCCCCATGTGCCTAACTTTCAACATGTCCTAAATACCCCCCAGACTATATAGTCTGTCAGCGTCTCAAGGTAGTCATTTGCAATTATCTGGGCAATATTGGTTTGACGAAAACACAGATGGTCCAACACCTATTGAAATAACTTATTGCGTTATTAATGTTCTGTACATGTCTACAATTACTATAACCATGGTATGAAGATAAAACAGATGAATTGATATCAGAAAATAGAATTTACATGCAGGTATATCACGATTCATAAGAAAGATATAATGAATAGGTTTATCATTTAAAACATACTCAGATGCCATGATTAATGTAATTGTGTTAATATATATGAAAATGTGTGGTTTTGTGTGTGTGTGTGTGTGTGTGTTTATGCGTGTGTGTGTGTGTGTGTGAGCGAGAGACAGAGAGAGAGAGAGGAAGAACGAGAGGGAGAAAGAAAGAGAACAAAAGAGTGAATAATAATATACTTTACATTTTGACAGATAATATAATACAAATTCCAAACCGTCGACCTTTAAAGCAAATACATCTATTCTAGGCCCACATCTCATATTACAGCACATCCATGAAATATTGCATTTTCGGAAATCCAATATGTCTCGATTATACAATATTAATGTCAAAATACCTTCATTTCTTTTTTTGCTCGTGCCTATTTCACATTGTTGAATCGAATCTAGCTCTACCATAACATGTATAATTCAGACTCTAAAGTGGTTTTAAAAAATAATTAAAATGCCACAGTGACGGAGCAGTAGGACAAAACCCAGACAAACAGTGGCAATATATCTATCTGCATTACTAAAACTGGTCGAGGCCATCGGACACGCAGACAGTTTATCTTGGCAGTCCGTCTACAGCTGTTTGTGAGGCGTCGCGTCCAATTTCCTTTGCGCCGCGCTATGTTGTCCTGTCTTACGTAACTCTGTTATGGGTTCTTGTTACAACCCTGACAATCAGGTGAACGGCTTAATTGTTTGGAGACAGGTTGTCCGTTTCGCTGTGGCTCGTGATGAACGCGCCACCTGTCGGCTGAATCTATCTGTCGCTTATCATTATTAAACATTTCACTTTGAAAATTGGCGAGTTGTTGTGAACGTCTGAGCATGTAGACGACATCCAGAGACGTAATTTCGTTTCCGCTTGAAAATAAGGCTCTGGGGGCATTGAAGTAGAATGTTATGAAGATGATGCATTTTGACGTGCTTGTAGGACGAATGGCTTAATACTTTAATAATTACCACTAAATTAACTAGGATTTACAACATTCTACATTTAGATATGATACGATCCAAGCATTCTCATGAATGGTATAGAAAACCATCATAGTATAATGATGTAGTGACTGCTTGTACGTCAAATAATCTCCGTCATGGCAGGGTAGAACTCCGAACTATATATGCTTGTTTATGGAGTAAGCTGAGTTAGATCACGTGGACTAAATTTATGTTGTCTAGGATACAGTCATATAAATCGTACACATGTATAGCGATTGGTATAGAAGTCCACGATGCAAAACAAAATGTGCACAACGACTCGTAGGATTGACATAGTGTCCAATGGTGTACAGTGTACATAGTGATTGATAGGATTGGCATATTGGAAGCTATGATGTAATAACAGTGTATAGTGCCAGATAGGCTTGATCCAGGAACCGATGGTACAAAATATATAGTAACTGAAATAATTTATATAAAAATCCACGATAGTACAAGTGTGCACAGTGTCATAGAAGTGATACGGTATGAGATTTACTGATATTCTTTTTAAAATTTGGTTTCTGGTCTTGTTCCACATTCTACCATTGGAATCAATTATAAACGTTCGTCTTTGACACCTATACGATTGGTCTAAGAGTACAAGTGTAAACTTTGGCATGGTGGGTTTGGTATTAGAAGCCAATGTAGAGTGATCGCAGTAGGAATTTTACACTGACTGTACGAACATTCAGTTAAGCCTGAAACATGATACTTATAAAATAAATATAAAATCAATATATTTGTATGAACAATGTTTTGTATAAATGCTGCCGGTCACATTTACGAAGAACAAATATGTTGTTCATTCTATATCAGCAGTGCATACTTGTATAAACACGAAGCTTAAATACTAATAGTTTCATATACGTTTCATTGAATATTTTATCCTGCAAGCAATCTATACTTTACACGTATTCCCATGGGAATATAATGATTAAGTTGAAATGACAACACAAAGACAAGTAAAATCTTTGCAAGTCCTTAAGCACGCAGCTGTTTGATGATTCAAATTATCCGCGTAATTAGATATCAAAGATAAAATTACGCAAAGAATAGCCTTCGTTGTACGGACAACCTCTCAGGAGACGGCCATCGACGATTGACCGGTGTTCGTTTCACCGCAGGGGCATAGTTTTGACTTACCCGTGTGGATTACACCGCGGGGTGCTACGGACTTCATGACGTATAACGTTGTTTGGGGAGGTATACGTAATTGCTCTTGAAATGTATGACTGTCAATCACCGGACGAAGCATGTCAGTTGCCCATCAATCAAAATCTTGGCATCTACTTCAGTTCAAGTCGATTTCGGCATTTGTTATATTTGGAGCCACTATTACCGCATTGATGACTCGAATGCTGGGAAGTTTGAAACTCTATACCGCGATTGACCTTTGATAAGATTGTATGCATTATTTCTGAATTTATTCTTATTAGACACGTATCCAGTTATCACCCAATTTAACCTTTGAAATCAATCATAAATTATCTTAATTTCTTAAATTTGTTTATCATTCTGATTGATGACATATAGAATGTGAAACATTTATGGCATTTAGGAACATGACATCTTCAAAATTGAGATTCCAGAATGTTTCCTGATTGTTTCAAGGGTCCGGAAATCTATAGCAGTATAAGTAACGTATTGAATCATGTGTCGCGTATTTAGAATAATTTAAAATTATTAAATACATTCTTAAAGCATCCATCATACTTGACGACAGACTTGTATAATACGAATGGCAAAATAAAAATAAAATTGCTTTGAGAATATAAACCATAGGCTACGCCTATATGTCGTGTAATATGAGTTAATGAAAGCTAATGAAAGACAAACGCAAATATATGCCGCGACGTTGCAGTCCGGAAGAATAATTTTTATTGTCGAACTCATGCCAAACTCCAGCCATAGACAGCTAAACAAAAATCCGAATTCACCTCCCGACAAATATTGACATTCTCTAAACATTGGTAGTGCTATGGGAATAAACGATTGACATCAAACAACAAATGGATGCAAGCAACTCCACAATTTGAACAGGTTTAAATTCAAAACAGGTTAGATATTGGTTTGTGGTGACTTTTTCCATACTGATTTAATAGAATTGTATACCGTGTATATGAAGTCGCCATTTTCCCACACAGCTGTTCAGAAAGGTACATACGAGTAAACATCATACTGTACAAACGTAAAGTACAAATTATCTTTCAGGCTCATTGTTAGAAAGGTACATTAAGAACTATATTCGCGCTGTTATGATACTTGTGGACCACTATGATACACATGAATTGAATAGTCAACATAATTATCGTATTCATTCTTTGTTATGATATGCGGAGAAAAACAGATATCAAAATCCTTTATTGTTTGTGTAAGGCGTTCTTAACAAAAGCGCAGAAAAACCCGCAAATTATTTAGAAACGCATCGATCCGAGTCGGTTTTTCAGTTTTTATACATGAATCCACATGGAAACCAGATGACTGGATCTAGGAGAATGTCACGCTTGACAGGACGAGGCATGGAGAGGGAGATTTCTTTTTTTAGAGTTTCTGCCAATATGGTTTCTGAAGCCCTCGGGAGTAGGCGCGAACGTGCAAGTATTTGTTCTCTGGGTCTCCCGTAACACCGACGGTGCGATGGCGGGCCGATAGCGCAGGGTTAGGCAGTTCGTATGCCCTACATATTTCTTATTCACCAATGTTAGAAATCCGTGTCCATTTTAACACGTATTGAGTTCCATTCGTAGATCGTCTACAGATGTCTATCTAGCCATACAACACACGTCAATATGCTAGTGTATGCTGTATTGAATCGCGCATGCAATACGTTTGATATTTAGACCTCCATGTATGTTCCTTGACCCGTAGGAAGTTGTTTTTGTTTCAAATAGAGATACAACCTGACAGGATACAAGCCGTACTTATTTTTTACTCTCTGCATGAACTCATTAAGTAATTCGAAAATATTGACATAGTTTCGGACAGATTGAGTGGGCGGGTTGAATGTCGTAAAGTAAATAACTCGTCGTATTATCTGTCCGACATGGTAAACAGTAAATAGCGAAGTGCTGTTTGAGTTCTAACGAACAACACAGTAAATATTCCGAAACAATCATATCCTTGCTATCCCATTTCATCCGAGCATTCCAACAAAAGCGTGTGGAAGAAACAAATCCTTTTTGGTCGCATGTTTGGCTTGGAACATTTATTATTGTACTTATCTGAGAGGACATCAGATCTCTCATATGCTTTGCTCGCTCTTTCGTGTTGTCGATCATGAGTATTACTCCTTTGAAATTCCTGCTGTTATCAGCAACGAAACTGAAACCAATATACTTCTACCATTAATGGCAACGCATAGAGCCCGCATATCGTAGTGTAAACGTGGCAACATTGGAATAGATTGATTTCTAACGAGTAACAGATTATTTGGATGATAAACAGGGCAAACAATATTCATAGACATGCGGTTCTCAGGATCCATTCTAGGGTTCGAATCCCATTCACATACTGAGACGCGGAAACATATTTTGGGTACAGATCGATTAGACCGCAGAATCTAGACCATCGCGTAAGCCTCTCCCTGCTGGATTAGACATAGACACTACTCTTTAGGGCATCTCCGGTTGCCTCCAGCATGGAGAGAGTTAATGGAGAGAAAGCAACACAGGCAATGACAAAAGAACAACCGGAAATCATCGGAAGGAAGCAAGACGTTGATCAACACTACTTTAATAACTAGCTGCAGATGTTAATAGTATTCTTTGTTCATTTCCTTACTCACCAAAATTCGATTTATAAATACCCTGTGGAAAATGACTGCGTGTAGTGGAGACCGGTATTAGTATTACCTACACAATCAAATTAGCTGTCTTCTCAATTAGATGCCACGCTTTCGACACCTGTCTGACAGCAGCATACAGAATGACATATGACAGGATCATTGTCCACGTCAAGTGACCTGTACGTGTCCGACAGAGGACTGGTCATCATGAACAGGCGGTCAATGTTACTCGCCTGTATCGAGTTGTACCCACGTGCGTGATCGTACCGCGAGCACCGCCGGGGAGCGTTCGTTTAACTCGAGTGGATAAACAAACAGTTATTGTATCAGATCGGTCGAACGCCTTGGTAATGCCACAAATACTCCCCCGAGACGGATACCGAGACGGAGAAGGTTTCATAAGCGAATTGAAACGTGGAGTGTCTGGACAATCTAAAGTGGTCACTGGTGAAATGATCACAAGAAATGTCTCAAACAAAGACATTTGATTGTATATTGTAATATGAATACTTATACATATACACTTTGTATTATTATTAGTTTATTACTGTGCGCAATTTATGTATAACGTTAACTTTATTCTACCTATTGACGACCTGATATATATGCCCTTCTCTGCATCTCTAGATGTCCGTCTTTGTCTCTCTGTGGCCCTCTCTTTCTCTCCCGTTCCCTTCCTCATACCTTTCTGTTTCTTCCTCCCCTCTCTCTCTTCTCGCTCTTTTCTCTCTCTCTCTGTATACGTGGTGACGGTGTATCTGTCTCTGCCCTATCTCTCTCTCTCTCTCTCTCTCTCTTGCTCTGCCTATATATCTCTCCAACCTTCGCCCTTAACCTCCCCTACGTCCATCTCTCCTATATCTACATTCATATATTCTTTCTATCCGTGTATCGACCGCTCCCTACCTTTTCACTTCCCCCTCATCCCTCCTCTCTATACCTCTTCCCCTTCTATCTCCTATTTATCTATATTACGTTCCATTCCCCCTCTCTCCCTCTCTCTCTCTCTCTCTCTTTCTCTCTCTCTTTCTCTCTCTCTCTCTCTCTCTTCCCCTTTCTCGCTCTCTCTGTCTCTCTCCCTCACAATGGTCCCAGACCACACACTAGACTGGTCTTAACCATACACTCACTCATCACGTACATATGGTTTAAAGTAACAACACTGATCGATTAACTCTATAGCTCTCTATCTTGCTGCTTTTAACAGTGTTTCGTGGGCCATGGGGGTATTTCACCGATATCCATAATTAAATTTCATGATTTGCCTGGTTCAAGATAGATCGTACTGATAGCATTAATTTAGCTTTTCACTGTCCCCATCTAGGCTAAATTAACTTGCATTGTAGTGGGAGCTCTTATATTAAGGGAAGGATTAGCATGGTATCTATATCAGTTTTGGTTGAAATGATATCTTTGCAATAGTTACGTTTGGTGTAAGAATAATACGATTTTGTTGGTTATTGTTAAAAATATATATTATTACATTAAATAGCAATATGATATATTTTATTTATACATATTTTAAAGCTCATTGTGAACTAAAATATACATTTAAATGGTAAGTCATGTTAATTTTATTTATACATATTTTAAAGGTCATTGTGAACTAAATATACATTTAAGTCATATTCATTTTCAAACTGTTTTGAAACACTAAATAAAACACATAACGTTGCAAAGAGTATTGCTAGACAATGTCATCAAATACTATACGGCACTTTCCAATGTGCGCTTGATTTGGCTTGGCCGTGTATTCAAATTACTTTACGACAATTGCCCACGTTTACGTAATTATACCTATAATGAAATATTTTCCTAACTACCGTTTCCACAAAATTGTCTGAAGCTCCCCACTAACTGGTGATCTTGATAACGACCGCTCGTGTCGTTATCAAGCTCACGCTATGTCTGAATTGCCAATTGATCTTAAGTCACCACGCCAACCCAGAGCGCTCTAGTGCTCTAGTTGGTTGTCCTCAACAGTTTGTTCGCGAAGGACACTTTCTGGAAACACGCTTTTCGTTTCCAACGTCATCGATCGCCACCAACGTACTATATATGTGCCATCATAGCTTTGCCTTGACTGTTCAGTACTATAGGCCTTCGGATAAAGAAAGGACGGGACTACAAATCATGGGCTCTGTCACCATAAATGACTCGCTCCAACGGTTCATCCATATTTTAATTTAACAATATTGCCGGTAAAGGGACCGTTCGTGTTTTCCTAGTGAACCGGTCAAAGATATATTCAGTCAGATGTTAAGTTATTGGGAACAAATTGGACAGGGTTGTTTAATTTATCGCGGTTTTATCTTCGGTGAATACAGTTTTGCCGTTTTTGTTGTTTCCGTTCGAATTTGCCTTTTGGAACTTATTGATTTCGATTAGATCAATGCAGAGAGACGTGTTTCGTATAAAAGGACGCCGATGTGACAAGATGTTACTGGTGTAAATTATGAGGACGTTGGTGTTCTTGGAATACATGTCCAACTGTAAGCAACATGCATAATGCTCTTGTACTAATATTTAGTAACATCACGGAGTCATCAGATATGCTATTATTAAATTAATATATAATGTCTACGAGATTCGGTACCTTTCATCACTGTTATGTCAACAATAATGCCTTATACGACTCTTGCTATGAAATGCATGTAGGTATATATTTATATATGCGAAAACATTTACGGGAACAATCTTTTCGGCAATGAATTCTCCCGTAAACAGTCAGAGTGATTAATTTTGCTCGACACGTTGCATCACCATTCTCGACGAGCCAATGAAATTAGCAATGGAATTGGGTTGAATCACAAACTGAAATCTTCTTTACATATCCATGCTCATCTCTAGAAAAAGTGGAAATGTCGAGTGACAACTATATTTATGAGGTTAATAGCAACTCTATTTACTCGGCGCAACTCGGGCAATGTGCATTGATATCTATCAATTTCCATAGATAAACCGGATATAGATATAGAATACTAGTATCCATAGCTGTATATATTGTGTGGATGGATGGATATATATATAGATGAACCAGCATATAAATATTTCGACTGCATCTAGCGCAAGTCCATTGGTGCATATGGATCTGAGTATTTTCCAAAGCTTACGCAATCATGAGAAAGTTTTTCTATTCCGACCATTGACTTTGCTCCATATCCACAAAGCTTGTCCTGAATTTCACGAAGCTCTCGTATCCACTAAGAGACTAAAGTGTTTCCGTAGTGATACAATAGCTGGGTATTCATTCTCGAAGCTCTCGTATCCACTACGAGACCATAGCGCTGTCGTAGTGATGCCGTATATATGGCGACTGGGAACTTACGAGAGCGCTATGGCCTCATATTAAATACGAGAGCTTCGAGAAAGGATACCGGATACGAGTGCCCAATGGTCTATTGTGGATACGAGAGTTTCATCCATAGTGCTTTAATAGTGAGTTCTTATGCACTGCAATCTGAGTATCCTTTCACGAAGCTCTCTTATCCACCAAGAGACCACAACGCTCTCTTTGCCGATAGTTAATATACTGCAAAGAAAGCTATATGGTCTCTTAGTGGATAAGAGAGCTTTGTGAAAGGATAAACTGGATCTTACGAGAGCGCTGTAGGCTCTAAAGTGGACACGAGAACTTCATGAACGGATACCCTCCTAGCTATCTAATGGATTACAATCGCATACAGAATATATACACGACTTGCCGTAAATGCACTGTTAGTGCTATATCTTCTGCACCAAACATTAGTCATGGTTTTTTTTCACTACACGTGTTTGATATCGTTGTACACCTGTTTGCGAACGCTGTTGTGTAGATATTTCTGACGATTATACCACTGTGAATAGGGGAACGTGCATGTTGACATAACTAACTAAACCATACACATGTATGCCAATAACTGTGAGGTGGGTTTAAGTTACCATCTTTAAAGGAGCTCTTGAATTTATTACATTAAAAAATAAATCCAAGAAAAAAAATCACTTTCATCTCAGTATTATCGAAATCAATTTCTGTTTGTTCCTCTTAGCAAGCAAAAACATAACTTCAAGTTAGGAAGTGGGGAAGAGATTACGCTTAAATCGAACTAGGTTCTATCGCGACAATCGTAAAGCATTTCTTCTCTTGGCTATCACGACAACCGTAAAGTGTTTTCATCTTTCGATCCTTTATATTATATTGAATTGCTGGGATCTCAGACTTGACGTGAAGGAGTCATACCGTCGACCCCCTAATCGATCCCAGAATGCATGGGTGAATATGGAAGGTCAAAAGCGCAATCACCATAACCCATTACACACATAGGGAAGGAAAGCTAGCAGCACGGGCCTATATTTACCAGATAGGCGATCTGACCCTTTACCCCGATATCAACATATTTTCAATCTCGTCTTATTGCGGCAAATCGAGCGTCAATGAGATTGGATATAGAAAAGTGATGATTGCATGTTTATGCTTCTCTGAACAGGTTATGCAGATTTCAAGACGGCTGTTATTGCTATTACCATCTGACCCATGGGCAGAAACCTG
>JAUTBV010146297.1:0-10965 GCA_032361325.1 Lepetodrilus fucensis | reverse complement strand
TGCATTGCCACTCTACAGTCAGTGCATCCTATCAATATCGCGTCAGAAAGGTAACTTTCATGAACATTGATGCTGGGTCCCCGGGATGGGATTTGAATCTGTAACTTTTGGCTCTGAAGTCCAACGTTCTACCCCTGCGCTACATCTCGCCCCCGAAATGTTAAAGAAATAATGTATATGATACAGGAAGCATTGCTCATATGACCGACAGCAAGAGTACGATATATGGTTAACTCTTTCCCTGCTGGATTAGGCACAGGTACAGCTCTTTAGGGCATCCCCGGTTGCCTCCAGCATGGAGAGGGTTAATGGCAACATTGATAGAAGTTTAGATTTTCAATATTGGCTTGGAGGAAAAAAGTTATACGTTGTATTCCATGCAGATGTATGTACATCACAAGCTTGATATGAACAGATTGACCTCTGAATGCTTTACATTACTATACCAGTAAAAGATAGGAGACTGAAATGTGCACCCCTTAAAGATACAAAAACACAAGCAAAAGAATTTCACTATCAAAAGATACAAGAAGACACAGGAATGCAAGTACCCTAATAACACAACACAGGAAGTTAAAAATGTGAGTACCTTAAGATAAAGAGACACAGGCATTTGAGTACCATCACAAAAAGAGACACAGAAATTTGAGTACCTTCAGATAAAGAGACAGAAAAACTTAAAATCAAAAGACAGGAATTTGAGTATACATGAACTTGAGTACCTTCAGAAATAGAGACCTAGGAATTTGAGAACAATGTATCTTATAATAAAGAAACACAAGAATGTGAGTAGACACAGGAATTTGAGTACCCTATACCTTACAACACAGAGACACAGGAACATGTACCTGTTCAGACATTGGCCTCCATTGCGCAGGCGTAAGAACACTTCCTCTGATGTCTGACCTGGTCAATCTTGTAGCGGTACGCCTTGCCACAAACACAGACATGCTTCACATTCTCGTGGATGGCCTCTCTGTGTCGCTTCAAGCCAATCGAATCAGTGAAGATCTTTTCACACGACGCACAACTGAACATCTTTCTGGTGCTGCCACTGGCAAGTCCCATTGACCAGAGAAACTGATTAGTCGTCAGACCAGCAGTTTTTCTCCAGCTTGGACTACTTCCTATTGGGGCAGGGCCAGGGTGGGAACCTGGAATGATAATTTCAGATGTTTCATTCTGAGTCAACAGTTCATATACATTGGATTTCAGGCACCGAAATAATAAACGTCACTGTACATACATATGAGATAGATGTTAGTAAAACTATAGTATATAGGAAGACATGCTCTAATAACAATGTCGTCTTGGTCAATTATAAAAATATAAATTATAATGGTAATGTTGGAGATAGAGAGAAAGAAAAAGTAGTATGTCTAAGGACAATATGATTTCCAAAATCAATGAAAGGCAATTAAAAGGTGTAATTAGCAAGTACTGTCTATCACTTTGCTTCACACTAGTCTAGTAGCATATGTTCAGAACTACTGGGTCCGTATGCACAGACGTAGTTTAGTTAATTCATGGTTTACGGGTTAGGTTTTGTGCACACCAACAGCAGTATAACTCCTCGCTTAACCCTAGTTTAGCCTACACTGTGGTTGCACTACGTTGGTGTCAAGTATATCTTGGTATATTTGGTAGCCACTTTGTAGGCTGCTGCTTTCTGCTTTAAAACAGATGTAAATATATTTAAGCTTATACACAGTTATCTTGATATGTTTCAACCTTCTCTTAAAACACACTTATTCCGGCAATATTACAATTGACTCTATATCTTGTATATCACTGTATTTTAATGTACTGTAAATCATGAAATTAATGCGTCACTAATTTAATGCGATCTCTAGATTTTAGATGTAAATGCGACACCAATAAAATGCGAACGGCCATGTCTCCAAACATGTTTTTCTCCCAGTCTTACCTTTAACATGCAGCAATTAAATGCGACAATACGGCGGTAGCATTTTTTGCATTAATATTCTGCTTGCATTAATTTCATGATTTACAGTATTTAGTTTTTAAATCAACATGTATATATTATGTAGCGCTATGAGCATTCATAAGTGGGTGGATTATTATGGCGCGGTATAAATGGCCATTATTATCTCCCTTGGTATGTGGCCACCGACCATATCTTCCTTTCACACAATTGTTGTGGGGTTTTACTTCCATCTTGTGGGGATTCCAGCAATCACACTCTCAAAAGTAGTATTTCCTTGATCAGCTTATATACTTGTATACCTATTTGTACTAACTAGTAGCATAATTCAGAACAAACTACATGTACTAGCCTTCATGAATCACAAACCAAATAACTAAATGAAGGTACATGTACTTTTATTTAACAAAAACTAAATCAAGTTTGAACTTTAAAATATAATGTAGTATTAAAAAACATAACTTAGACAGGTTTGTTCATTATCTCTAACACATGACCGATTCATTACACTATTATAGTTTGGCATGAAATACATTGACACCCCTATTTTGTAGATTATCTTGGTAAATACTTCATGGAATAAAAAAACTTCCATTTTCTTATTTCATTTGACCTAAACCAAATATTGCACCAGTAATAACAAATCTGGTTATATAACGATCACCAAATATTTTGAGTAAGTATTATTTTATGCAGAGGGGTGTCAATGCATTTCATACCAAACTATACATGAATAGTTATTTAAGTTACATTTACGATAACAAAATTCCACTCAAGCATCACAATAGCACACCACATATAGGGTAGCAAATCTTACACATCATGATTTATGTATAAACAAACCAAACCTGCTGACTAGCATAATGCACACAAATACAATTATCTTGCATCCACGTTAAATTGTTTGACCTGATTGGTCCATGTGATCTTGAAAATATCTTGTGTAACTGTATATTCATGAAACATGTTGGCAAAATTAATTAATCATAGCAATATCACTCGGGGCATACCTCATATGTTTTTATATGTCCCATGTATGGATTTATACCCCAAACCACAAAATAAAACAAACTACAACTTGTAATACCTTTTTAGTATAAAAAACCTCATTTTGATCCAATAACAAACTGAAAATGGGGTACAATATTATCCATTGGTACTCAGGAAAAATATATCCCCAACACACATTTAGTCTTTCGAAAGAGGATGCACAGAAAGATGCAAAAGGAAATATCCCATGACCATCAACTCTACATGAGACCCTCACCAAGACCTACCAGAGTAGTGGCAGACCGTGTTTCCTCATTTGGAACGGACTCCTCAGTTACATGCAAAATATTGTTGTACTGGGAACTTAAAAAAAACCTCAAAATAATCCTCATTTAGACAGCATATATACAGTGACCATGTGCATTCTTGGATATTGGCGGTATACAAATATGAACATTATAACTTTATAACAACCAGAGTAAACAAAGAGCAAAGTGTTGAGTCTTTCAGTGCACATTTTGCCACAGTCATATAAAAAGGATGATCATGATTAGGGTTGAGAGAGGCTCTCGCAATGCATGTCAGACATCCTACAGAAACTGTATCAGAGTCAATGTATGTTAACTTGGTTCAAACATCATTGACCTAGTCATATTGGTGTTTGTTAACAGAAGTATCTGCTTCAATTCGTTCTCCAGCATCTTCTCAAAGGTCCTCAACAGTCTACTTCACTCTCTACAAGATGTACATAGTTCTGCGGCCATCATCACATTACCAGAGCCTTGTCTTCTCGTACCTAAAGGACCGTACAACCTTATTTCCATTTGGACAAAGCACATCCTACAGCCTTGTGTCTCCGCAGACTTCTCTTGAAGCGGTACACCTTCCCACAGCCGCAAACGTGTCGGACATTCCCGTGAATAGACTCCACGTGCTCCTTCTTGGTCCAGAGCTTGGTGAACGTCTTCCCGCATTCCTCGCACGCGTACTGTTGTTGGAGGTCGATGTGTGAGCTGGCGTCCTGGGTGAGACCGAGATATGAGAGAGCAGAGAGAGAACTGGCCGTGAAACTGACTGTCGGTATGGGGCCCATCCCGTTGCTGTCTGAAATCAGAACAAAGGCCAATGAACATCAAAGAGATTGCAGATTATATGGTGATTTCATTGCATTGGTTCCATGATGCCTTTGATCAATAGAGACGAGATTGCATGTATGCCAAGGTAAACACTGGAACAAAGGATATCTGTGACTTATTTCTAGTTGATTGTTCTTTTATGGCATTGTTGTCTGGACTTTGTCATTGGAATATCTGATGACTTTTGTCAATAGAGAGGAGGCTGTATGTATGCCAAGGTAAACATTGGAGAAGATCCTGTATGCGACATGTTTCTAGTTGATTGTTCTTTTATGGTATTGTTGTCAGTACCTAATTTCTGTATTAGTCAGACCTACATGTGTGCTACCCTCCAACAGCACAAGTCATCAGCAAGTACAGTGATCCAAGACATAATTTCATTTCCAAATATAAACAATGTTTGGTTGTGTTGAAAATTTGAAACTTAGATCTAATCCAAAAGAAATAGACTATACCAAGAATGTATGCCATCACTGATCCAACGTCAGCATTGATCTAACATGTTTAGTTCAAATAAAGGGAGTACACACTGTATTGGAAAAGATATGAATAGGAAATCTTGTTCAATATGTCCTTAGTTAATTGCATGGCAAATGTGACTGGAGTCCCTGACAACTATGTACTACAACAGATTTTCTCCATGGACAATCACCCAACAACCAGAATAAATTATCAAGACATATCTATTCTATTATTGTTAACAATCCATCAGTACACTACTGTATATGCTGGTAAAAACAACAGCCATTTTATTGGGGCTCTTGAAGTATTTAGTAAATTCTTCTGTTTCCAAGAAACACTATCCAACTTTGTCAATACATACCGACTTTCTCAACCACAAAGAGCTACAAACACCCGTCTTTAAATATTGAATCTTCGGCCAACAAAATTCATGCAGAAACACAGTTTTGGTACAACAATTACCATAAGCACAAACAACACAAAGTTCACTGCTGCTGGAGAGTTCAATGCTGCACGGCCTTGCCACAGCCATCAGCTAGGTGGCGCCGAAGTCCTCGCTTGAAGCGGTACACTTTCCCGCAGTGACAGGCGTGGCGGACATTCCCGTGGATGGACTGAACGTGCTCCTTCTTGGTCCACGGCTGTGTGAAGGTCTTCCCGCAGTCCTCGCACACGTACTGCTGCTGTCCCAGGTCAGTCGGGGAGCTGGCAGCATGAGGAGGAGCAGGAGGAGGAGCAGGAGGAGGAGGAGCAGACCGGTACCCAATAGAAGCTGACGGCACCTCCACAAACGACACAGGAGACAGAGAGCTGTCCAGGAGGTTCACCTGAGGAATGTGCATCACCAAACTACGGCCTGAAAGTAGAGGAAATCCACTGAATGAATTTGTTTTCAGGTTGCACGAGAGGAAATGATTGGTACATTTTGTTTCAAAGAAAAGAATGCTTGAAATGAAGACAGAGGTTAAAGTTCAAGGTTATTGTTTTCTTGTTGCAGTAGAGAGGAAATAATTGATACATTTTGTTTCAAAGAAAAGCATGACAGACAGAGGTAGAAAGTTCAAGGTAACATGACCACATCCTGCACAACAGATATTTTGGAGAACTATATTACTTTCCATACTTTGTGATTCAATGAGCGAGTGATTGTGGAGTTTAACGTCTTTGCGGGAGTCTTTCACCAATTTGCAACGATTGTGATTTAACAAGGTCTAGCGAATCAACAACAGTTGGATGATTGAGATTCCAAATGTTTGTGCCTTGCATACTGTAATCCTCTTGTTTAAAAAAAATTAAATGTTATATTTGTGCTTGGAATACTTCATCCATATACTGTTAGTCCTTTAGTAATGTTGCATCAATAATGTTGCTACTTCTATAAACATCACTGGGTGACATCAGCAAGAGATGCATCATGGTGAGGACAACACACCTCATTGCATGGACCATTGTTTTCTACAGTAAGATGTTCTTTTGCTCATGTCATCAGGGATTGACTTGTCAGTTTAGGGCAGGAGGAAACCCGCAACATCCATAGCGCTGAATGTTGCAGTAAACCTGACAAGACCAAGGATGATAACTGCATTGCCACTCTACAGTCAGTGTATCCTATCAATATCGAGTCAGAAAGGTAACTTTCGCGAACATTGGCGTCAGGCCCCTGGGGCAGGATTTGAACCTGGAACCTTTTTGGCTCCGAAGTCCAACGTTCTACCACTGCGTTACATCCCGCCCCGAGGAAGAGAATTAAATCAGTTCCTACGACTACACTAGCGGTGCAGGTTTCTTGCTGCCAAAAGCTGATGGCTATCAGTCGAGCAAAATAATCTTGAAAAGTGATTTAATATAAGCCCAAACACATACAAACAAGTCATTTTAAGATGTCTCTGTAGCCATTCTTGTATGCAGAGAATACAGCTCTACTTCATTGGTGTCAATCAAATAAAAAGGCATCAACAAATTAGTGTACCATATCATAATTAGTAAATTCTCTGCAGCCATTCTTGTATTTCACACCATGAGCTTACATCTCTCATTCATTGGTGTCAATCATATAAACAGGCATCAGTTTCCATATCATCTTATTCCATATGATTAGGATTGGTTCCAACTGTAACATGGCAAACATCTTCATTTGGTATTGACATTTGTATTTCCTGTCTTTGATTGAATACTCATTGAAGAGAAATATCAGTTCAGATATTGATTCCTTTATTACAGTGAAGAATACAACATATTTCCAGGTTTCATTGGATATAAAGAAAACATACATGATAATATTTTCTATGGACTTGCATCAATATCGTCTAGATGTCATCTGGTATTGTTTAAATGAACAAATCAGATTTCCATCTGCAACTCCTTATCATTAGGAATCAGCACATTCCACATAACAAGTTCACCTGGCCCCCGTTTCACAACGGTGTCCTAACTAGTTAGGAACTCCTAACCCGAATTATCCCCTCCTAAAGTGCTTCACGACCATGTCACAAGTCATATCCCTTCTTAAATCGGCATCTAACTTAGGAGGTGATAAACTGGGTCATAACTTTAAATACTACTAACTTTAGGAGGCCGTCGTGGTATTTAAAGTAAAGACACATATCCAAAGTGTGAATGGGTAAGCATTGTACATGGTCTGTAAAAGAATACAAACGTCTGTCTACACATGATAACACCATGTTCAGTTTCTGGTCACCTTCCACATAAGAACATGTTCAGTTTTGTCAGTTTTTGGTTTGTGTGTAAGAAGACAATACCACACTCAGTTTTTGGCCCAAGTAGACAAGATAACACCATATTCAGCTTCTTGTCAGTGTTCACCGGATAACACCATATTCACGTTATGTTCAGAGTGCAGAGGTCATGTTCAGTTTCTGGTAATTATTCACAGGATAACACCATGTTTAGGTTCTGGTCAGTGTTCACCAGATAACACCATATTCATGTTATGTTCAGAGTACAGAGGTCATGTTCAGGTTCCGGTCAGTGTTCACAGGATAACACCATGTTTATTTTAGTCAATTGTATGGAAGACAACACAACACTCAGTTTTTGGTCCGTGTAAACAAGTTAACACCATGTTCAGAACAAAACAACGCTCAGGTTCCGTTCAATGTTTTGTTCAGGTTCTGTTCTGGTCCTGTTCTGGTCCTGTTCTGGTCCTGGTCTGGTTCTGTCAAGAGGGCAGCCATCGTGTCTGTGCCGCCTCAGAGAGCGATGCGACTTGTAGACCTTCCCACACTGGCACTGGAAGGTCACGTTCTGATGGAGGGACTCCATGTGGATCTTCTTCGTATCGGCTCGCGAGAATACTTTCCCACACTCCTCGCACACAAAGACATTGCAGGCCTTCATCCGAGGACTGTAGTCCACGTTCTCAGAGATAGGAACACATTCCAGATCAAGTTGGTGCGATCCAAGAAAATTGAACATCTCAGGTCCAGAGTTGGAATGTGGTGGTTGTCCTTCATTGGTTGTTCCTGAAAACAAAATAGTTGGCATTCTTTCAATTGAAAAGGCAACAGTTATATCAACACTTACAACTTCATACAATAAAATTGCCCTGAGCCGTTATTGATGCAGATTGTGCATCAGATGAAAATATATTTATGTGTTGAGAATATCTATAAATGAAAATTGCAAATCATAATAGGAATCAATATAAAGGAATGCCTAAAATCTGAGATCGGTCAAAACATTATTAGAAGGTTAGTTATCATTTTATACAGCCCCAATAGTATGGTAACATTTAGATAGGAAGTAGCAAACCTAACCTTCTCACCTTGAATGCTAGTTTAATTATTAATTTTATTAATAAAGTGAATTAGGTAATTGCTTAATGTTATTAATTTGATTAAATTTGATTAAATCAGGGTTTCTCCTGTTTCCCAACCTTTTTGAACTAGGTAAACTCTACCTTTTAAGGATAAGCATGTTCCAAGGGCCCAATGATAATGAATTCTTCTGGCATAGAATAAGCTAAATTGTCAACTGGAACCTCATAGCTTCAACAGATTGTCTATATGTTACATCTGAGCAGTCACTAAGGACTACAGGCTATGGATCATTGGTTGTTGCAGAGACTTACTAAATAATAACACCATATTCAGGTTCTGTTCAGTATACAGAAAATCACACCATGCTCAGTTTCTGGTCCATGTAAATAAGATTTTTTTGTCAGGATCAAACCATCCAAGCAAAGTTCCTATTGAGAGTCTTCCGGTACATTCAATTGTACGACAAAACCTGCTGCTTATGGTATGCATCTACTGGAATCCTTAAACTATCGCTCTAGTACTTATGTTCAGTGCACAAGTAGGCCAGGCACATTTGTCTGTGTTTGAAGAGGGAATTGCTGTATCGATATCACTACTTATGTTCAGTGCACAAGTAGGCCAGGCACATTTGTCTGTGTTTGAAGAGGGAATTGCTGTATCGATATCACTCTACTTATGTTCAGTGCACAAGTAGGCCATGCACATTTGTCTGTGTTTGGAGAGGGAATTGCTGTATCGATATCACTCTACTTATGTTCAGTGCACAAGTAGGCCGGGCACATTTGTCTGTGTTTGGAGAGGGAATTGCCGTATCGATATCACTCTACTTATGTTCAGTGCACAAGTAGGCCGGGCACATTTGTCTGTGTTTGGAGAGGGAATTGCTGTATCGATACTGCTTCCCACAGTTACACACGTAAAGGAGCTGGTTGTGGATGGCATTGATGTGATACCATCTGGCACTCCTGCTAGCGAACTGCTTCTGGCAGTGGGAACACGAATACTGCTTGGCAAAAGGTCGATCTTGACCTGGACTCATGATCAAAGATCCTAAAGAACTTGGAATGAAGTCCAGTGAACCGAGTCCGAAGCTTGACGCAGGGACTGGATTAACATCTGAAATGTAATATGAGAGAGTCATTCACCAAAAATGACACCAATTTTCACCACAAACTAATCACTAATCATTCAGAAACATAGATATGAAATTGAAAACACTCTGACTGAATCAACATGGAGAACAAGATTCTTCTTGACTACTTTCAAATATGTTGTGCTATGCATCAACATCATAGTCTAGGAATACTATTGGCTAAACATATGGTCAGAGAACAAAAGTTGATGTGTGTACTGTTTTGCAAGCTGCCAATGTGTATAAAAGGACAGGAAATTTATAAATATTATGATTTTAACGAAAACAAAAAGATCACCGAATTCATATATGTATAATAATAATAATAATAAATAAATAGTTGTATAGCACAAAAATCCAGCATAACGCTGCTCAGATGCGCTCAGGAACAATTGACAGAATGCAGAAGTAGAGACCGTCTAGTTGTCAAATGTCAGTTTGAATAACAATGTCTCAAGTCTGTGCTTTTAAAACCAGTTCATTTGTTGAACACAGTTCTAACAGGAGATTGTTCCATATATAGCGTGTCATGCTCTTGTAGTGTTACGATCCTTCTGTTCACTGTTCATCAAGTACTCATTGTTCTGAAACTTAAGGATTGTCTGAACAATTTCACTACCAAATAACCTCCAATACCAGGTGGTAAGTTTAACATAACTTTATGAGTGAATTATTCTGTTATGTCACAGCAGGAATCTTTCACCAATACGTGACAAAACCATAATTAAGTAACTTTTATACTGCCGAGACCAAGAACTTTGTGTTTTACAATCATAAAAAATATCCACACTACCTCCCCCCAAAAAAATTAAAATAAAATAAAATAATACGGACGTTTTATGGATTATGATCATAGATCAAACATTATCCACCCAATTATGTTTTTCACCTACAGATTTGGGTTCCATAGTTGACATGTTTTCTTATGTAATATGAGGGCTTGAGGATAGTTATACTGCTTTCCACACACACAAGCATAGATCAACTTGTCATGTATAGCCCCCACATGGTTGCATCTGGACCCAGCACTTGAAAACATTTTGTCACATTCGGGACAAGGATATTTTCCTCCAACTGCTTTGGGATACACTCGATCACGCCTAATTCGAGGAGTGTAATAGGTTGCTTGATGGAAGTCTGAAAGACAAAAGAATTGTCTCATAAGGAATTTTAATAGGACAGTTTGGAAATACACTAACATAATCCAATTAAAAATGTATGTTTGCGTTTCAATAATTTTGTATAAACAATAAGGAACGTATATCAATTTCAAAGTCAGAAAAGCAATAAGAAAGTTGTATGTTTCTAAGAAAAATATATTTGGCATAATGTATCCAGAAACCATCAATTAACATCACTTTACAAACACCAATGTGTATTGCCTTAAAAGAGTACTCCTCAAAATACCATGAATACTCTGCAAGATATATCTTTGGATAATTAGTAGGGGTGTAACGATAAGTCGATAAGTCGACCTATTGCGATAGTGTGTGTCCCGATAGCAATCTTAACAATCGATAA
>JAUTBV010146286.1:0-10965 GCA_032361325.1 Lepetodrilus fucensis | reverse complement strand
TTTGTTTAGGCCTCGAGTCGCAGCGCTAGTGTCGAGTTTTCAAATAAAACGCCAAGAACACAACACGCGAGTCTGTAGTGTAGGTCAAAAGATTCCCAAGAATGGGTTGATCACGTGACGGTTGCTACGGTAAATAAGGTTTCGTAAGTTGTTACATTTTTAGCTGTTATAAGCTGCAACATCGTTGACAGTATTGAAAGTACTTGTTTTTATCGAGCAAATATGTACCTTGAGAATACAGTTGCAAGTATGGTATGTCACAGCCAATTGGTGCTTAATTTGTTGTTTTTAATAGTCGCTAACCGTAACCCTAAACTAAACCTAAGATAGAAAACACTCGTTCTCTGTTCTTGTCGTTTGTTTACAACCTGAGAGTTACATCAACGGTGCATGCGTTGACCCGACACTAGTGTCTCCAAATCAATCGCACCCTGTATACTTAATGCGCATGTGTGTGGGTCTATGGTGGAGTCATTGAGTTAAAAACTTACTGGCTTGAATAATGATACAAATAACAAATGTTTACCAAAAAAAAATAAAAAAAAATTCTACTGGCCCTTATCTAGGATATCTTTAGCAATGGGAACAAATTATTTAATTTAAAAAAAAATGTTTTAATTATTTCTTTTTAAAATGGGGTCCACCTTGGACCCTGCGTTGTATCCGAATCTGCGGTGAATCGAAGGGCGTTATATCGAAGGAGCACTGTATTTTATATGTATTCTCAGATTGGTTCATTTAAGAAAATTCACGATTCCAAATGGTCAGTCTTCCCCAATATGATGTCTGACAGTCATGAGAAAATCATCGCAAATGGGTGAAAGATTCTCGCAGCGACATTAAACTCCATATTCACTCACTCACTCATGAGAAAATGTTCTATCGACGGTAACTCACAGAAATATGCCTTTAGACTTACTAGCCCGAATAGTGATAAAATAACAAATGTTATGAATTCCTACTAGCCCTTAGGATACCTTTAGCATTGGGAGAAATGGTCCGGGCTTGCGGGCTAGTGTTAATTTCGATTCCTGACGTCATGTAATGATCGGTAATATTGTCATCAGAACTGGTTATGGAAGATATTTCAGACGTCTAATGAAATATTATATATTTCTCATTGTTGTCCTACGTTGTCGCCTATGGGTTAAATATTCCCGCCGCAAAGTATAACCATTAATTCAATCAATCAATCAGCCGTTGCTCTACAAGAGTTGTAACCCTCTAACATGAAGTTGCAACTCTCTCAGCGATGGGATGCGGCGCAGAGCCAAAGGTTCCAGGTTCAAATCCCGTCCCAGGGGCCCGGCATCAATGTTCGCTAAAGTTACGCGATATTGATAGGATGCACTGACTGTAGAGTGGCAATGCAGTTATCATCCTTGGTCTTGTCAGTACCAGCCGGTGCTCACAGGTTTACTGCAACATTCAGCGCTACGGATGTTGCAGGTTTCCTCCTGACCTAAACTGACAAGTTGTGATATTAGTGAAAGATTCCAGAAGCGACTTTAAATCCCCAATACAAAATTTTTTTTAAAAAAACCCCAACAACTCTTGTAGTGCTAAGATTGTTCTGTGGAACAGGGCTGAGAATTTATCTTTGTCATTATCGGTTCTCCTCCAACTGTTTAGATTGCTTTCTTACGGCTGAAATACTCCTGTAAAAGGCTTGAAACATCGAATTACTCACTACTTTACTGTAGTGTTACCATTATGTATTGACCTGCTATCAATATGTCAAGAGGGTAGTTGTTCCTGAGGAAATAGACAATGACTCACTGAGTTACGAGAAGCACTTACTGAAGATCTTTGTCCTGAAAGTAATGTTGTAAATCCCAAAGCATTGCCAGGGTCTGAGTTATGCTATCAGTTATTAAATATTTATTTTTTAATTTTAATTTTGTTTATGTCCATGGTCAAATATAAATAAAACATTACTGAACTAATCATGGAAGATTTATTAATTTTTGATACGGACATTATTCAAGACGTAAAATGAAAGGGAAAGTCTCAAGATCTGTTCATCAATTCCTTGTCACATGGCTGCCAGGTAGTCATTGTCAGAAGGATATATATAGTTTTTCAATCAGTGTTATGATGAACTGGGATCTGAAGTGAGTCACTTATATTAGTATGCAGAGGATTCGTCTATCCTTTGACATCAAAGCCGCAAGTTGGGTAATCAGGAAGCGAGTTAATGGTGGTTTGCGGACAGATATAGAAAAACCCGACGGACATCTCTGCCATCTTTACCATTGGGTTCGACAAGAGACTTGTTGTATGTCTGTCTGTTTGTCTGTCTTCTTGCTGCTACTGCTGACCCAGGGTTAACCATCTCCTTGCTGAAGGCAACCAGATATGCCCTAAAGAGCAGTACCTGTGCCTAATCCAGCAGAGATGGTGTTAACCCTCTCCAAGCTATAGGCAGCCAGAGATGCCCTAATGAGCAGTACCTGTACCTAATCCAGCTGGGAGGGGATTAATTAACCCTCTCCATGCTGAAGGCAACCAGAGATGCCCTAATGAGCAGTACCTGTACCTAATCCAGCTAGGAGGGGATTAATTAACCCTCTCCATGCTGAAGGCAACCATAGATGCCCTAATGAGCAGTACCTGTCCCTAATCCAGCTAGGAGGGGATTAATTAACCCTCTCTGTGCTGATCGTCGCAAATGGGTGAAAGATTCCCGCAGCGACGTTAAACTCTATATTCACTCACTCACCATGCTGAAGGCAACCAGAGATGCCTAAATAGCAGTACCTGTGTCTAATCCAGCATCGAGGGGGTTAAAGCGGATAGGATTACACACCTACACCTCTGGCAATGCAACACCCTCAGTCCTCCTATTTCTTGCTAAGGATAAGCATAGACTTGCGCGCCATGAATTAGAAGGCTTCCGTGCCATTAGGTGGGAAGACCTGTCTTAAAGAAATAGCTAAAACCGGTGGTTGAGATTCCAGCCCATTTACCTCATTGAGACTGGTAGCTTTTGAGCAGGGCTAGAAACCCTTGTTGCAGGGTTCCTATGGAGGTTAATTATCCCATTGAAAGTTTAAACATTTAGATTTTGTAGTAGGTTTATTTTTTCTAAACAGTTTTGATCATTGCTGTTGTGGTTTTTGGAGGTTAATTTCGCATTGATAGTAGAAACATTTAGCTTGTTTGTTTTCTAGACAGTTTTTAATACAGGGGCTAAATTGAAATGAAAAGTCCTTGACATTATTTAATTTTCAATCACAACTTTGTGCCTTGTCTTATGGCAATCATGAATATGATTAATTAATTAAAAAGCATGTCTATTTAATCGTTTGAGAAAGGTGTTTACCTGTAACCAGAAAACATTTCAGAGTATGGATATGTATTCAAGAAATGAGTTCCTTGGGATATGGGTTATTGACTATGGGCCTATGTGTGCCATGAAATGGAAGTTATTCATTATGGGCCCACGTGTAACCTACATAAGCCTACACGAGTTATTTTCCAGTGACATTTACACTTTGTCCACTTTTATGTTTGCCTACAGAAATTCCTTAGAGAAACTAATCCAGAATGAGATGCGTTCCCTATATCTCTTAAACCAAAGCTCGCCAATCACGAGAGAATTCTACACTGAAGATAGCAACGCGTAATCTCTGCCTTAACAATACAGTGTCAACAGATGCATCTATCTTGATGTGTAAAGTGCTCCTGTGCGGAATGTAGGCTTAATGCAGGGTATTATCTGCCCATAGATCCCGCCCAGCATCTCTGACAGCTGCCATTTCCAATAAACTTATCAGTGTTGTCACTGATTTCATTGTGTAGTGGCAACCTTTACCATGCTGGCTATTGTCTGTGCAGGCCGTGACCAATCGGCTGCCGCAGCAACGTTAAACTCCATAATCACTCACTCGCTCGCCATTCGGCTGATGATGTATCTCTCGGATGTATCAGTACATGTATTATGAATATTCAGTATTCATTCAATTTGTGCTTTGTGATGCATTAGATTGGATAAGTAAATTGATATCGGTGGAATTAATCGACTACACGCGTCTTCTGTTGTATAAGTTTACATGTACTTTGATCAAGCAGTGTAGGCGTTAATAAATTAGTTGATCATCATTTCACACAATCAATAATGATGATGATGATGATAATAATAACAATAACAATAATAATATAAATAATAATACAAAATTTTTAAAAAAAATAACTGAATTTATTTAAACTTTTTTTTAAAAGATGTATATGATCGATCACTGGCCAACATAATTGAGGACGGTAACTTCTTGCACTTACCAGTCATAATTTCTGGCAGTGAAATTGCTGGAGTTATACACTGCATGTAACTTCATATAATTGAATTCAGACTGAATTCTGTTTATATCGTCTATTATTTTATAATACCCGATATTTCAATTGGTACTTCAATGAATGAATTATATTTTTGGCATCTATCTCAAAGCAGTTGTGAAGTATGTTTCCGTTCCTGTTTCTCTTAATATGAAATTCTATTGCTGTTACCGTACGTGGAAATATATGCACTATGGATCTGTTACTTCCTTGAATAAATTCTAACTTAGCAATGCAAATTATATTCCATATTGGATACCACCGTGGTCGATCTGATCTTATACAGGCATGACCAGGATTTCTTTCAAATTAATCAAGCATCGAAATGTGTGCAGTGTCAAAATGTGTGACAGCCGAAATAGATTTTTCATGTATATTTTCGGTAGATATCACTTTCAGACGTTTCAACAAATGCATGTACGGTCATTCATAATCATGTGTCTTTCAAGCCAATGAAAAACTTGGCAGATGAACATGCTGTCTAAAAGCATATAGCTGATGTTGAGCGATTTAGTCTGTTGGCAGTGTTAGAAATTCAGAAAATCATGAAGGGGTCCTTCTCCATCATCCTCGAACACCCAGGCCATTATGACTACACTAACCTCCATCAAATAACCCTGGGATCACTGTCTATATAGAACTCTGAGAAAACAGAGTTCTATATAGACAGTGATCCCAGGGTTATTTGAAGGAGGTTAGTGTAGTCATAATGGCTTGGGTGTTCGAGGATGCTTCTCCATAGGCTCAATGTTGAAGGTGTCCGATGGCTACCTTTACCATTGCAGATTTTCAAACGGGTTAAACTAAAAGATTCCTACTGTAGTAAAACAACAACTCATTCACTCTTCAGACTGCTCACAGATGGCCTGGCTTGCTTCCTGTCTTCAGGAAGTCCGGTTTGTAATAAGTAAATCTGTACAATGTATCGATAATGGTTTTTATATCAATAATAATTGCTATCATCACGTCACGTATGCGTGGTACTGGTAGATTCCCGCTGTGACGTAAAACAATAATTCATTCACTCTAAAATAATTCTATCAATAATAATTGTGATTATCGATATATTTAGCCATCCCTAAAGGAATGGTCCTGTCTAGTCACTGTTTGTTGACGACATCCACTGAATCATGTACTATTCTTTAAATGTGCGAGTGTTTCATTACACATTATCTTAACCCTCTCCCTGCTGAAAGCGAGTTAAGTTGCCTGATCACATGCAGAAATAGAACACTTTGATTTTATTCAGCAGGGAGAATGTTAAGGATACAGTTATGTAGGCATACCCTTGTAGATCTGCTGACACTTTGGCATATAACTTTGGAGAATGATTGTTTTTTGACCAATTGAAAATCAATTAACAAGCCCATTGACTGCAAATAACTAAATGGATTCAAACATCTAATGCAACTATCTGGCACAAACCTTTGAAGTTGTGTTTGAATTGCATAGGAATATTTATATCCATGTTTATACTCCAAATAACAGAGTTGATCAGTTTCTAGTGAATGTCAGGATGATTTCGGTGATCACTTTTTCTCTTGTTCTGTCTAACAGTAGCTTCAGTATGTAACTAGATTATTGTTATTAGGAAAACAGTATCTGTTTATATTGCATAAGTGTGCCATCTGCCAATATTACCATGAATAAGTGGTACTTTGTAGCATTGGATTGGATTAATGTTTTTCAGTATGTAATTGAGATGTTTATATTCCTTATATAGACTTTCCAAAGAGTGCAGTCATTTAGTGTTATCTCATTGGAATGCACCTTTACATTTAGAGATTAGTGGCTTCTGCAAACAATCCAAAGTTTGTGACCTTTGACCTATGCAAAGATGATCTTGAAATTTAAAACAAATGATCTTCCCATTTTAAGCTACTAGAGCTATTTTTTTCTATTGACCCTGGATTTGATTTGTCCATGTATTAAGGCAAAGGTTTTGCAAAAACTGCCTGCAATCTCATTAATAATAGCTTCGAAACTGATATCAATAATTGTAAATTATATTTTACCATAGCTCTACCCCCAGGTTTTAATAGGTAACCCACCTAAAAATAGTTATCCATCGATTTCATGCAGCTAGCATATTCCCTCGCAGTCATTTACAGAATTTCGTGTGGAAATTATTCTCAAGTGATAGTTATTCTCGGATACCTCATCAATTTTCCTTGTATGGGACTGATTCACAGACTCGGCATTCCAAGTTTTGGATGCTTGGGACCAAATCAGGTGGAAATGTTGTAAGGTCGTAGTTTGAACTTTTCTTCCTGTACTTACTTTATAACAGAGTTGCTAATGAAGGATGGACCCTTCAAACTGACAAAGGATGGAACTGTCCTGTCCAAAGTAATTAACGAGTCGGAAGCTGAACAGAGATAGGCGGAGTTATGGTTCTTGTTCATCACAGGGAATGACTACAATCAGAACCATCCAAGGGAAACTCCTTATCTCGGGAGACTATTGTCTCTTTCAGTGCCTGTGTCTGCTAATAATCTTACATGTGCTATAATTATCTCATAGATGCCTTTGGTATCCCCCACCTATATAGGTCACTAAGCATGGCCTAGGCTATTAGCGGCATAGCCATATATTCGCCATCATTTATACTATGCGGAATAGCGTTGCACTTTACTTCATTTTTCCCATGGGAAGTCGATGGGAAAAGAAGCCCATTGATTTTAATTGGCCTGTTGTTTTTCATGATGGATAAACTATGTTTTCCCTTGTGTGGTGCTCATAGGTTCATAGGGTTACAGCTAAAACGGTTTCATGCAATAAATGACCTCATGCAAAAATGGCAACAAGCAAGATGGCAATATATTGGCAGGATCATAACTTATCTTTTATTTATCATATTTAGATTTTTGAAGATTTGTTCAAGAGATATTATGGGATTTTGTATTTGTTTTGTTAATATGTTTGTTACTTTAAAATGTTTTTTAAATGTCTTTAGTTGTTTTTAACTCTCCCAGCTGGATTAGGCAGAGGTACAATCCTTTAAGGCATTTCCAGATTACTTCGGCATGGAGAAGGTTAAACACAATTTGATACTATGATTTCTGTGATGTTCTGATGGCATTCCCTGTGGGAAGACATGTAAAATGTGTGATTATTGTTTTGGTAAAAATATTAGTCATTGTTTATTATTGTTTATATGGGTTGGCTGTATACATCAACCTTGTTCTGCATAAACATGATAGTAATTTGCATCCACAAAAACAGTATGTTACAGTACTCAAAAGACCACAAAGTTGTCATTCCAGCCTTGCATGTATTTTCCCTTTGCAGCTTTAAAGAGCCTTAGAATGTGGATAGTGCGATAAATATTGTCAATTTTAATTACTTATCATACATCAAATGCCCTAAAAAGAATATCAAAATAGTTTGTTTTTCTGTCACGTTTTTGTTTGGAAAATTCAGCTTGTATGACCTCACATGTAAACCATTGCTCACCTTCATTCGAAACAATTTGAGTTACTCCCTTGTGTAAACTAATAAACCAGGGGGAAAGTGTTGAGTTGTGAATAAAACATCAATTTTGAGAAGTTTTCATCACTGTTTATGTTGTAATGTAACCTGTTATAATATTGTAACCTTTTAGTGTTTTCTGTAAATTATGAATTTTGTTCAAGTCACTTTAAGATGAGTCAAACTTTCAGCTTGATGAATTTATTAATCATTGTCCAAACATAATAAACATTAGACTGCCAATCATAAACAGTAGACTGCCAATCATAAACAGTAGACTGCCAACCATAAACAGTAGACTGCCCCAGTGTACAGTGTACAGCAGACAGCGATCTTTGTTCGAGTCCCTTTAAGATGAGTCAAACTTTCAGCCATATGAATTTATTAATCATTGTCCAAACATAATAAACAGTAGACTGCCAATCATAAACATTAGACTGCCAACCATAAACAGTAGACTGCCCTAGTGTACAGCAGACAGTGATCTTCCTCAGGAGACTCTTAACCTGATTACAGCGAAGGTGAAACCATTTCTTCCATCAAAAGGCGGCTAACTCCCTATTTACATCATCGGTGTATAAATCATTGATAGCATTGGAACGCTTGTCTGTTTACAGCCATTGCACATTGTACTTTGCGACAGCACAGCTTTCGGAATCCATATACAAGTTGGCACAGTCGCACACACAGAAATATAGAACGGAAGACATTCGGTTCCCAACTTTTGCTATTGATAGTGATGCAATTACCGCGGGGGAAATTATTATTGACCACGGTGTAGAAGGAACGGATTAATGTGGCAACTCATTGGGGTCGCCAGCCTGTGGAATGTCGAGATATTCATCTCTAACTGATGCTTGTTAATTGTTGTTAGTGTCGATGATGAGGCCCGCTATGTCGGTGATGAGGCCCGCTATGCCACTGTCCCGCTGTCCCGCTATGGACAGGGATAACACTAAGTGCAGGAATAGCGCCATGAATTATTCCTCTCCCTTAAGGCAGGCCCCGCCAGCTGCTCAATCGGACTGCTTTGTCCAAAGTGCCAGTCTATGATTTTCCTGCTCGTAATTGATTTGAATTGGCTACTACAATCGAGAGCATGTCTTCAGCGTACGGCTGCGGAATTACGGTAGTACACGGTGTACGTTTCTGCAGAGGTCTGCGGACGCGGTTCGGTTAATTACCCTGGGAGTCCGGTGGTGCCGCCGTGGAGTGGCTATCGAAGCGTATGTCCGTCCACATCTTGATGAGAGACCACGTCAGTGCCGCCACCCAGTTAGGTGGACTCGTACATTGACATAGTGTAGTATATAACACCGGCGGCATGTATCCAGGCCTGTATGAAGTAAGAATATACAGGTAATATTTGTTTGTTTTTATTCCCCCCCCAGTAGTACACCTCGTCATGTGTCAGTAGGTTTTAGTATGGCAGTTATTAGAGTTGACATTCGTTGTGTCAATGGTTCACTTAACGAAACTATTTCACTATACATTTCAATGTTACTTATCCTGAAGATGTCAGGATTTCGATGATGAAACTTCGATATATATATTTATGGTTTATGATTATTGTTTTATTCTTTTTATTATGATTATTTTTGTTTTTGTTATTGTTATTGTTTTCTTATTTTATTTATATATGTCATCATATTGGAATGTTCTTGATTGTTTGTATTTTTGTTTGTATTTTTTATTTATTATTATTTTATAGTGTTATAATATCAATTATTATTTTTCTTAAATACATACTCTGGCATGTTGCAGAATGCAAAATGCTATTGATTATTTTCGCATTTTAACTTGTATTTGAAAAACCCAACCACTGTGCAATACATTCAATAAATGAACGAAGTTGACACGGTTTAAGCATTGCTTTAAGTGGAGATTTTTCGAGAATGAAAATGAGAAAGGTATTGGGCTATCGGGAATACTAGTATTTGTTGGCACAAGTAGAGAGGAGATTTCGTTGGAATGTAATTGTGGAGCACTGCCTGGACGCATTACCTTCACATTCAGCTCCACAGTCATTGCAGTTATTTACTTCCGTTGTAGGTAGCAGTTGATTGACTCTTGCAGTATATTGACTCTTGAAGTATATTGACTCTTACAGTATATATGAAGTATATTGACTCGTGAAGTATATTGACTCTTACAGTATATATGAAGTATATTGACTCGTGAATTATATTGACTCTTGCAGTATATATGAAGTATATTGACTTGAAATTTATTGACTCTTGAAGTATATTGACCCTTGCAGTATATATATTGACTCTTGCAGTATATTGACTCTTGTGGTATATTGACTCATGAAGTATATAGACTCTTGAACTATATTGACTTTTGATGTCTATTGACTTTTACAGTATTTTGACTTGCAGTATATTGATGAATTATATTGTCTCTTGCAGTATATTGATGAATTATATTGTCTCTTGCAGTATATTGACTCTTGCAGTATATTGACTCATGAAGTATATTGACATATTGACTCATGAAGTATATTGACTCATAAATTATATTGGCAGTATATGTATTGAATTTTGCAGTATATTGACTCTTGAAGTTTATTGACTCATGAAGTATACTGACTCTTAGTCTTATACTTATTTTAACACTTACAATTGTTACTTACAGTGTATTGACTCATGTAGATTGGCTATTGCAGTATATTCACCCTAGAAGTATATTGGCTATTGCAGTATATTGACTCATGAAGTAGATTGGCTATTGCAGTATATTGACTCATTAAGTATATTGGCTATTGCAGTATATTGACTCATGAAGTAGATTGGCTATTTCAGTATATTGACTCATTAAGTATATTGGCTATTGCAGTATATTGACTCATGAAGTATATTGGCTATTGCAGTATATTGACTCATGAAGTAGATTGGCTATTTCAGTATATTGACTCATGAAGTAGATTGCCTATTACAATATATTGACCAATGAGTGAGTGGATATAGAGTTTAACATCGCTGCGGGAATCTTTCACCCATTTGCGACCAATGAAGTAGATTGGCTATTGCAGTATATTGACTCATGAAGTAGATTGGCTATTACAGTATATTGACTCATGAAGTATATTGGCTATTGCAGTATATTGACTCATGAAGTATATTGGCTATTGCAGTATATTGACTCATGAAGTAGATT
>JAUTBV010146275.1:0-10966 GCA_032361325.1 Lepetodrilus fucensis | reverse complement strand
TAAAGGTCGTATTAAATTAGTGACGCATTAATTTTGTGATTCACAGTAATAAGTTGTTGTTGGCATTACATTACAGACATTAGAATAAACCTGAATATAACTAAGTTATAAGTTGTTGTGGGCAAACATTTAGAGAATTTAAAGTAAACCTGAATAAAAATAAGTAATAAGTAATAATAATAATAATAATAATTTATTAAATAATAATAATAATGAGTCTATTTGTAATGCATTAAACATCTACTCATTAGCATGCTCAAAGAGCTGACAATAGGTAGTAATAAATAGGAATTAAAAAGGAAAGTTTTAAGCTGTGAAGTGATTTAAGGAGCTAACAAATCTAAGATAGTGCGGCAGAGAGTTATACGTTTTTGTTGGTAAAAAATTACAGAATTTACATTTATCATTGAATCCATCTTGAAGAAGTCGGTGTTAACATGAAGCTCAATTAGGTAATGGGTAGTCTCACTTTCAGCACCTATGAATAAGGCCTCCAACTTCGAATACTATCTGTCAATCAGTGTCCCTGGAATTGAGTTAGTTAAATCTGCTGGAAGGTATAATATTATGTGGTGTTGTGTCTAGCCGAACACTTGTTTCCTAATGCTTTCAATACTGTCTGGGAGCGTCGCTTAACTCAAATGTATTAAATTAAATAGAATGCAATTAACTGAGGGGTGACTTTGGAGAATTTAGTCACACAGAAAATCAAGGTATTTTACATCTAGTAGAGCACTCGGTGAAGAACTTCCAAAGGCATCACTTTTGTGATAATATTCACATGTGAGATGTGACATACCGTTAAGCACATTGCTGAAAATAGTATTCTACGTTTACTGTCGATTTTATTAAAAATTGTATTAAAATTCAATAGTTACTATTTAGTTTCAACCTGATTTAATTTGAATGAATTCCAAGCTAAAAGTATCTTGATATCATTTCTGAGTCTTTTGTGTTGACATTAAATTATAGATATTATTACACTAATTAATAAAAATGTACTGTCAATGTTCACATTATATTTCTAAATGAATTAATCTCAATTTAACAATATAACCTAAACATAAATAATTAATATAATATTGAATAAACACAAACTAAATACATGTATAAATAAATCATAGATATCAAATATATATTATTTAACGGTTAATAAATACAAATGTATACATATTTGTAGACATCTATACACTCAAATTATTCTGTAATTTTGTAAATGTCTAACAGCACCTAGTCATTCCATTGTAGTAATGATATTTTGGGTAACACAATATGCATGACAAGAGATATTAGTTACTGATTTTAACACACTGTATATCACTACACAGGTACCAACAGTTAGGCTTGAGTTGGGGCAGATAATACCTTGTAATATGACTCCCCATGGCAAGCCGGACAAGAACAGTAACAATCGCGTCTACAGACATGAAGTGTCCGCCCAAGAATGAAATCAGCCATGACAAAAGTCATCATTCAATATTGAGATCAAAGAAATGTGTCTATTATAAAATTAATTAACGTATGAATTATCATCGTGGTAGACATGTAGGATACAATATTTATTATCTTGAAATCACACTAAAATTATTGATGACAATTTTAATATAAATATTAGATAATTAATCATATTCAAGATTATAATTATATTTTACATTTTAATACAGTAAATATATTGTAAATATTCAAATTAAATTTAGAAAATAATTTGGGATTTTTATCTGAAAATTAATTCACGTAATTCATGGTTGAACACCCAAACATACCCCAAAGTGCAAGATCATGAAAATTTAATGAAGCAACTTCAATGAGATTGACAGAGAACATTTCCCAAATGTATCGTGAAGCTGTAAGACCTCCAAGACATGTACACTCCTGAATGCTCATACATACTCATACAGCATTACTCACCACACACGGTGGTGGCACTGCTAGAACACACACCGATGTAACTTCAGATCAACACCTCTTCACAGTGTAACCGCATAAATATCACTGAGAAATACACCAATTTCATAAAAATAATTCAAAACACCACACAGATCAATCTCTTCTAACAAAGTTCCTTACCTTCTGAATTAGTAGTTTTGTATGAAAATCCACGAACTACGTAAATTCCTCTTCAGACGCGTCTTTGGTCGACATCGTCAGTTGGCCAGCCTGCAACACAATAACATGTGTGTGTTACTCTTACAGCTGACTGAAGCATACTGCCATATAGCACACACAGTAGCTCTCCGATGTGCAGGGCGAGATGTGACCCGTTTACAGCACTGTGTCTCTCCGTGGCTTGGAGCTATCCTGGGTTGTTGGCAGTGGGAGTGTACGTAGAATGCAAGAGCTACTCACGTGGAAATGTGGCTGCAGGATGGCACAGTACATGAATATAGTGGCAATGGGTTTTGTGGTACATAGGTCTTCGAGAGCTACTCATGTGGAAATGAACTGCAGTAGTAAATGTACATAGTGGCATGGTTTTTGTAGTATTTTGTAGTATTTTGTAGTATTACAGTATAGTACATGTACACAGTGTTAATGGGTTTTGGTTTTGCCAGTATGTTCTAAAGGAATACAGAACTGAGTTAATTACTGCCTTGGGTGAATTGGAAGAATTTGACACATGTACTAGACTGCAGTATGGTGCAGTTTAGTACAGTACATGTATATAGTGCCCATATGACTTCGAGAGCTACTGATGTGGAAACGTGGTTGCAGTATGGTACAGTACATGAATATAGTTGCAATGGGTTTTGTGGTACTCAATAACTCATGTGAAAATGGGTTGCAGGATTGTACAGTACATGAACATTGTGGTTTTGAAGTACATATAGGACTTCGAGAGCTACTCACGTGGAAATGTGTTACAGTAGTAAATGTACATAGTGGCGTGGGTTTTCTTTTTGCCAGTATGTTCTAAAGGAATACAGAACTGAGTTCTATTACTGCCTTGATTGAATTGGAAGAACTTGACACATGCAAGAGGAAATGGATTGCAGTAGTAAATGTACATGTAGTGGAAATGGTCTTTGTATTTGTCAGGATGTTCCAAAGGAACATAGAGCTGGTTTAATTGGTAGGACATGTACACAGACATGTACAAGTAGCCTACTCATATTGAAATGGGGTGCAGCATGGTACATTCATAAATAGTGGCAATGGGTTTTGTAGTTTCTTCAAGGACTATTCACATATGGAAATAGGTTGTTCTAGTAAATATACATGGTGGTAATAGGTTTTGTAGTTAACAGACTTGGAGAACTACTCACATGGAAATGGGTTGCAGCATGCCAATACAGGTACAATGCAATGGCAATGGGTTTTGTATTTGTCAGTACATAATTGTTCTAAAGGCATACAGAGTTGAGTTGCAGTCTTGGTTGAATTAGTAGTACATGTACATAGACTTCAAGAATTATATTTAAATGGGTTGCAGAATGGTGTATTAATAGTTGCAATAACATTAATAGTTGCTAGTGTGTTAAAAACACATACAGAACTGCCATCAGAGCCAACAGATGAACACTAACAACATCTATAAACAACACCTGCCACCTCAAATCTATAATTAACCAATACTATACTACAATGATGAATACACCCTGTGTATTACCATTCCATTACCTATTTCACTTACCAATACATCAAACTTTGAAATTGTCATAATATAGACTTGCCAGAAGATTAACAATCATGATAAAAGCATACATGTTTATGTTAATACCAAGATCACTGGATTCTTGTGAACTGTTGAAATAAGTGCCCAGTAAAAGGACCATCAGACCCAGGTTAGGAGAACAGACTGGTGCTGAAAACCTCCTGGCCTAGGTACTGCCTGTTAATGTCTTAGGAAGTAGAGAAGGACCTACTTTGAAAACCTTCTGGCCTACTGCCTGTTAGTCTTAGAAATGAGGTCCTTCTTGAGAACACACTACAGCTGTACTTGAATACAAGTAGATACCTGGGCAATGGGGATGCAGGGGCAAGAGGAACTTTCTTGGCTCTCAATTATGCTACCCAGTGAAGACGTTTCCAATACAGCGTTTTTCTGAAAATGTCCACCTTGTTTGTTATTATTAGAGTTTATTAGTTACCAGGGTAATTTCCAGGCTGACATTTCTCATATAGCACAAGACCAAGATATATACTTGAATAGATAGCTAGATAGCTAGAAATTAATATACATGTACATGAAAATGAATCTGCTAATATTCGTGCCTAATTTCTAACGTACAAGTCAATTAATTACAAAAACTTTAAACCTGAAAGTATGTCAGCACAAATTCATGACCCTTTGGAGATGCTAATCAATCTTCAAAACATACTCTTGACAACTTAAACATGATTACTTAACAAAATATCCAAACAGAATATGCTTACATAGTTTCTGACCCTCTGGCAATGTTAATTAATACCCTTTAATTTCCATTAAAACCGTGTCAATGTTCTTTGCAAAATTTAACCCTGATTAATTTCTAAAAAATGGGCATAGTTTCTGACCCTTGTGATGCCAACAATATCCTGGAGAAGACCAGGTTCCTCTACAGTCAATTATCCTACGGTGGTATCTACGTATGTGCAGTCACCATGGTCACAGTCCTATAGGGTTCTGGCAGCTTACCCAGGCTGTATAATCAAAGCCAGAAATGATGCGTTGTTGCTGGTATTGGGCACATAAATATGTCTCCATGATATACTACAGGTATGATACTCTTTGATAGCCATCCATGGGATCAGGTTTCACCAAGGAATTGGGCCACATCAGTAGGAAGAAATTAGGTTAGTACTGAACGATCCATTTGTTGGGGTATATATTCAATAACAACAATGTGCACATTTATTTGCACCAAATACATGCTCGAAAGCTTGGGGAGTATGCAGCATGTTAACATGTGTTGGCTATAAAATAACAACAATGTGCACATTTATATTGCACCAACCATGCTCAAAAGCTAAATAGATCAGTGTACATTGACTTCACTTTCTCAACTCCCTAGGGGATGTACAGCACATTAAAATGTGTTGGCTATAAAGTACCAATAATGCATGCATATATTGCATTTATATTGTGCCAAATCCATGCTTAATTAAAAACTGGTTCATATAGCGCTACATTATTCCCCATACATGTACGCACTGATTGCAACTCAACTTCCTGGGGAGTATCATATATCCTAATCTGACATTTCAATGACTAGGTGATTTAAGTACTGACAGGATGGTCTTACTTGAAGATATTTCTCATGTTATTATTGCTGTATACTCCCTAGGGAGTTGAGAAGTGAAGTCAATGTACACTCTCTACCAATGTGAGTTCTAACTCATTATAATTCTGAATACATTAAGAAAGTATACGTAGTTCATAGACCAACTGAAATAGAAAGTATAAATATTTCATAGGCCAACTGAAATAGAAAGTATAAATATTTTATAGGCCAACTTAAATAGAAAGTATAAATATTTCATAGTCTAACTTGAACACACAGTCTTGTATCAAAGACATACAGTTCAGATACAATAGTAAATGAAAGCTTGACAATGAAATGCTGGAGACAACTGGACATGTCCTAAAGAACAGTGTATGTGCCTAATCCAGCAGGGAGATGGTTAAATGAAGGAATTCCATGTAATCCTATGCTCTGTAGGGCTCTTTATCAGATTGCAAGCTTTGTTGTTTTAACCCTCTCCATGCTGATGGCAACCAGAGATGTCCTAAAGAGATGCGTTTGTGCCTAATCCAGCAGGGCAAGGATTAAAAAATAATACTGGTATTTAGAGGTATATATTTAAGAATTGACCATTATAGTTATTTACTGAAGTATGATTTGAAAATGCTGGTGAATGCCAGAGCTTGTACTGGCCTTGAGATTAGGAAACATTTATGAGTACGATTTTGTGCTCCTCAGTTTTGATCACAAATCCCTGTATAGAATTATAGCTTGAGCATGACAAGATAATTATATATACTGTCTTGTGTGTAATGTCATGTCATAATGAGAATCGTTATTGTTTAAATTGTACTCAAAACGTTTCCTAATATACGGTTTTCATACAAAAACATTTCCATGTCAATATCACCAAAATTATACAAAAACACATGCATGTGCATTCTAGTGAACTCTACCATGAACAACCAGTTATGGATTGTCCAATGACAAGTCTAATGTTTCTGTCAGAAAAAGGCAACATTTGCATCCAATCGTCGTGACGTTACACATGATCATTGATTGGTGTGAGGCGATTTCCTGCTGACTTAGACAGCAATTGATCCAGTAGAAGCCGAGATCTTGAGATAATGTTAACAGGAGTCACAACACTGGGATGAGAATCATAGGAGTCACTACTGTTAACTGTAGCTCTGCCCAGGGTCTATCAGTGGTTCAGTTAACAAGTTACAAGCTTTCATATCTTAGTAAGAGAAATGTATTCACTTTTGATAATCAAGAAAATTTGCCCAGGTAGAAGCTGAAATCTTGAGATAATGTTAACAGAATAACAACCATAGGAGTCACTACTGCCAGCTATATTCAAGCGTTTTATTTATTTTATTCTTTAGTTGGGTTTAGAACCTTTTTCAAGATTCTTTCACATATATCATCATTTGTCAGTTTAGGGCAGGAGGAAACCAGCAACATCTATCATGGCGCTAGACTAACATATGCCCGGCGTACAGGGGCACATTAAATTGCACTGCAGGCAACCTACTTTTTAACATTTTGCACCTTTGGTGCCTCTACTACTTGCCCTGACTTGCTCTGCAGGCAAGTAACTCAGGATGTTAGTCTAATATCCCTGTCCATAGCACTGAATGTTACAGTAAACCTGTGAGCACTGGCTGCCAGTGGCTGGTACTGACAGACAAAGAATGATAATTTCATTACCATTCTACAGTCTGTGCATGCTATTAATATCACATCAGAAATACAACTTTTGTGAACATTGATGCCAGACTCAAGGGACATGAATTTGAACCTGGAACCTTTGGCTCAGAATCCAACAATCTACTATTTCGCTACCAACCAAGTGGTTCAGTTAACACTTCTACAAGCTTTGGCATTGTAGCAATGAAAGAACATATTCACTTTTGATTATTGAGAAAATTTGCCCAGATATAAGCTGAGATCTTGAGATTATATTAACAGGAATCACAAGCATGAGATGAGGACCATAGGGGCCAATACTGCTAGCTATCTATGCCCAGGTCAGCCTACCAATTCAGTTAACATGTCTACAAGCTTTTGTATCTTAGCAAGAGAAGAATGTATTCACTTTTAATTATTAAGAAAATTTGCTCAGGATAAACCAAACCTGAAAAGCCAATGGTGACTTAAGTTATTCTACAAGCTTTGGTATGTTAGTTATGAGTAAGTATTTGGAATGAGAAAATATAATCAGGATAAACCAATGGTGACTTAAGCCTAGTACACACACATACAAATAAAATAAAATTATTGTAAAACTTGACTGTCTTCATGGTTCTTACATATTGTACACATGAAGGTTTCTTAAGATTCTCATTCCATTTAGTACACTAGTCTTGTAAAGTTTCTGCTCAGACGTACAACAAGACTTCTCACGACAGGCGACATTCGCAATAATTGTATTTTAGTTGTATGTGTGTACAATAGGTGTGGCTGGGTGTGACATACATGTACGCATAAGATGCTCCTAGAGATAACCAAGGACCTTGGATTAGAACCTGAGTGATTTCAACACTCCTGACAGAGCCAAAGGGTTAAACCCCTAGGCCAAGACCAGTAGGAACATCTTATATCACACCCAGGTACATGCTGATAACTCTAAAGGTGCACACATATGACTGAAATACCATTATCATTAAACATGACCATCTTATCTTACTCATCCTTGAGTTACTAATAGTCACTTCTGAGTTCAACTCTCTACCATTTGAGTCATCTGGCCAAGACTACTATAGTATGAACATCTTATATCACACAGCTACATAGGCATGTTATTCTACAAGCCTTGGTATGCTAGTTACTGATAAGTAAATGAACAATTATTCAGAGGCAATATACCAAGGATAAACTAAACATGGAAAACCAATGGCGATGCTCACCCAATTAACAGTCATATCCTGTGATTGATGATGAGTAAATATTAGCTGAATTAGGAAACCTAGAACGGAGAAATATTATTAAAAGCTGGATGCATGTCCATACAGAAAGAAGTTTGATCCAAAGAAAACGATTGGTACTGCAACTGAGTTGGTAGTTCTACACTTGTGTAATCTTTTCTTTATAGTCATTATACATTAGAGTCCAAATCTAGTCTAGATTATAATATGTAAACAGTTCTAGCTTGCTCCGATTCTATATAAATATTAGATTTTAGATTTCATGTAGTTTTACAATTTTAAAAGTGTGGATTTTCCCTACATTATTTGTGATGAAGATGATTATAATTATTGTTATTAATAATATAATAATAATATTATTATTATTCTTATATTTTTTATTATATGTTTTTATATTAAATATTTATTATTAATTATTATTATTATTATTATTATTATTATTATTATTATTATTATTGATTATTATTATTATTATTATTATTATTATTATATACTTCACCAGACTTCAAGTATGTGTTAATCTATTTGGCAGTATGTGACATACTGTAGTTACCATGTTACCGGTGCTGATACTAGTCTGTCAATAAAAGTTATTCCTGTTGAAACATCAAATGCTCCAGTAGTAGTCCATACAATGATAAATAGGTATGTTTTGAGGTTAGGGTACATTGAACAGTCATTAACTCTTGGGATGGTACCAATAGCGCTAAAGTAAAAATGTATGTAGTTCTTTATACTTATATGTGTACCCACACATCAACCTATTAGCCATATGATGAGCTGCTAGACCTTCAAGGATTCACTGAAGCTTCTGTAGGTAATGTAACTGTAGACTGGAGAAATGAGGAAACTTCAAAGAAGGATGCATATGCTTAATTACATCACAGCTAAGTTGGTAATAAATACAGTGTAAAACATCAAGTCATCCCTTATGTAAGCCGACATAATTACCAACATTACACATCTTCAAAAAACCAGCATGGCACAGGAAACTGATGGAACAACCACAAATCATATAAATTAAATGAACATTCCAAGAATTCTGTACCTGTCCAAATAATAGATATTATGTGTTGAATACAACATAAATCATCACAGAATAAATGGGTCAAGTTCGCAATCCAAAAAGTAACTCCATTTACTTATTACACAGAAATATCTTGAGGAAACAATTGTCATCCACTAAGTACAATATATATGTAATATATAATGCCCCTACTGATCTCGGCCAACATGGTTTACAAATATTAGCCCACTTCGGGCACCATTTGTTAAGTCGATCCTTGAGATTCAAACCTGATTACCTGGATGTGTCCAACACTCTACTGACATTGCCAAAGATGCCAAAACCAGTAGTTCTTTTTAACCATAAATGCATTCATATTAATGTCCTCACAAGTCAGTGATTTGTTGCTCAACTTTACAGTGGAAATCTTTCGCCCATACACAAAGACCTCATAGCATCTCAACACCATAAAACTAAACAAATTCCATAGACAAACCATTAAATGACAACTATTGAATTACACCACCGTACAAGTCTTCTCATAGTGTCTGTATGAATACTCTGAAGCCTGTGGCTTTCTGTTATACAGCTGTATGTCTCAATGAAGCGACCCGCTCATATTGCAGACCAACCATACACTGGCACAGTACAGTTATTCTGGTAACTATGCAGTCATTCTGGTAACCATTAAGGCAGTTCTCATAAACACCACTTCTCTTTGAGGGTTCTCCAAGTCTTTAATGCAAGGAATTCCAGAGTTCCAGAACTGAGTGGATGTAATGTGGTTGTCCTAAAAGTGTTGATAGGCGGTCAGTCAAACCTTGACCGCTGGATCCCAAGCTGGCGAGACTAATTTCTTGGTGTGGTCATCAATGGTGCGTAATTGACGTTGAGGAACTATGTCATAGTCAAAAGGTCATTTGTGTGGTTAGTGATATAAACAGGACGAAAGTGTGGTCAGTGATATACATTTGAACAAAGTGGTGTATTTTTGATCAGGTGATAGATCTACGTGAAGTGAGAACAACATGTTGATCACATGCAGCAATGATATGGTATTTACCCACACCATGGAACCATCCACAAAAGTACCCGCACTCTGTAACATCCACCAAAGTCACTCCACTTTGTGAATGTAGCCAGGTGTGATTAAAGATGTTCTTATTGGTTTCAGCCAGCAGAGTTACCCCTTTGTCTCAGTAGGTAGATCATTGGACTTCCAATCCAGCAACTCAGGTTTGAATCCCAGTATCAGTAAGGTCCTCAGTTACATGACCATGGCCCATCCTATTACAATCTATATATACAATCAGCTTACCTACCATTCATTTCAGTCATAAATGTAGAGGATTCATTTGACTTAACATATTTATTTACCTTTTTGGGAATATCAGTCTAAGTAGTCAATCAGTCTCCATTAGAATCTCGCTTCTCACCTTGTCCTATCTTCCTCTTGGACCAGTTGTTATTTAAGTTGTAAGAACTAGTAACCAATTCCATTCATCTTGATTAAAATATGTTCAACCAATAAAACAAATCAGTCACCTTATGTATAGATGTTCACAATTTATAACTATACCAGTACACCATTGACCAGGGCCTCGATAGTAAAGATTGTCTGTCTGCCCAGGATAGATATTATCCACAGGTGGACGAATGAACTAGCCCAGATTAACAAGGCCTTTACCTACAGGTTATAAACCACTAAATTATTTGAATTTCCCGCCAGACGGAGGTTTCGTACATACCGGTAAGTCAGTACAGCATAGATGGGATTTCTGGCACTGGATGGGTTGTAAATGGTATTTTCCACTGTATTTGACAAGTATAGTCCCCAGCCGATTAAAAATATCAAATGTGAACTACAT
>JAUTBV010146264.1:0-10966 GCA_032361325.1 Lepetodrilus fucensis | reverse complement strand
TATTCATCTTCCTAAGTAATATAGTTATGGATTAATGAGACTGTGTCTATATCGGTAACCATCATGGCGGCCATCTTAGATTTCTCGAGTTGCCCAAAGCTTGGAACAACACATCCGGCGGAAAATGTTAACTGGGACCCTCAGGAAGCAGAATCAATTGAGAAAAAAACTTTACCAGAAAGTGAAGGGTATACCTAAATTCCTGCCGGACTATATTTGTATTACCTACAGTAGACATACATACATACTACATTAGAAATACAATTGGTATAATTGTATATACATTGGTATCGAAGGATGTATATAAACTCATAAGTACTAGGCGTGCCCAATATGATCATATGATTGCTGGTAAAACTTTGGCTGTCAATAAAACAAAATACAATGAAATGAAAGATTGGTGAGCATCCTAAACGTAAGACACAACGACATGGCCATAGGTACACTCACTCGTAGGGATCCTGTGTTAGACTGTTGCTAATACGCGGGCCTTAAATCAAATATACGACCCATGTATGGACACCACATGTGAACTCGATAAACCTACGAGCACATGCCGCACAACAGAACACTACCGTATACTAACATTCACATATTTAATCAAATTATGGATCATCCTTTGACAGTTCAGTTATCTTGGATATTTACCCGATATAATTGCTCACAGACAGACACACACACACAGACAGCCAGGCAGACAGACAGATTGATAGTGTAAGGCAATTTCAGCATCTAGCATAATGGAATATGAATAGTGGCATTGTCATGAATTTTGGCTAAGACCATGAATAGTAGCCAAATACTTGAATACTAGTCTGAACGTGAATACTGACTGTGACGTGAATACTGACTGTGACGTGAATACTGACTGTGACGTGAATACTGATTGTGACGTGAATACTGAATGTGACGTGCATACTGACTGACGTGAATACTGACTGTGACGTGAATACTGAATGTGACGTGAATACTGACTGTGAAATGAATACTGAATGTGACGTGAATACTGACTGTGACGTGAATACTGAATGTGACGTGAATACTGACTGTGAAGTGAATACTGACTGTGACGTGAATACTGACTGTGACGTGAATACTGATTGTGACGTGAATACTGACTGTGACGTGAATACTGAATGTGACGTGAATACTGACTGTGACGTGAATAGTGGTGGAGACGTGAACAGTAGCCGGAATGTGAATATTGAATCGTATGGAAACTTTATCTGGAATGTGACTAGTATTGTTTGAGAAGTATTGCTAACATGTTGTTGATGGCACTTTGAAGTATTACACGGACATCTTGCTAGAGGTCAGAGTAGTCTGACCTTCTATCAGAATGTGACCCACGTGAGAGCACACAGTATTAGGTATTAGGTATTAGACGTCAACATACACAGTAGTGCAAGGAAGTAGAGACTATCCAGAAACCATTCGAATCATCCTCGAAATGCAGGCCTACCAAATATTTGGCCGGGGTTTCAAAATGAAATAGAATACGCATATAACTGTCGTATGATATTGCAATACTATATTCAATTCAATTCAATTAGTTAGTGCATGTAACAGTAATGTTAATGCTATAACGCTATAACTAGATGATTGAGATACTGAAGATGTCAACCGTTTCAAATCGTACTGAAAACACTTCTAACCAAGAGAGGATAACTGAGAGCTAATGAGCAGGAACTATATCTAGATATACGTGATGGCATGTATGTTCTTTATAATGTATTGTGTATAGTATACATGCATTCATGCAAGGGTTGATGATTGAGAAATTCTTCATCTTTCAATAACTTGCCATTCAATAATATTCCTTGTAATATAATATTTCTATGTAGAACTTATGTGAATGTTGAAGCAGTATTACACTGAGTTCATCTGCACCTATCAGAGTCTGTCTGCACTGGGGTGTACGAATATTCGGCTAAACTATGACAGTATATTCAGACATATAGTTCTGTATCTGTGCTGTGGGCATACACACAGAAGGTCCACACAGGAGCGGCTACGACAGTGTTACTTGTAAATATTGAAAACAAATCAACAGCTGGTTGGTTATATGTTTGTACAGAACATTGCTTCAGTATTGTATGGAACGTTGTATAAACTACCAGATGTAAGGCAAACAACGAGAGAGAAAGTGCGTATGTGTGTGTGTGTGTGTGTGTGTGTGCGTATGTATGTGTGTGTGTGTATGTGTGTGTGTGTGCGTATGTATGTGTGTGTGTATGTGTGTGTGTGTGCGTATGTATGTGTGTGTGTATGTGTGTGTGTGTGTGTGTGTGTGTGTATGTGTGTGTGTGTGTGTGTGTGTTTGTGTGTGTGTGTGTGTGTGTGTGTGTGTGGTTTGTGTGTGTTTACATGTGTGTGTGTGTGTGTGTGTATGTGTATGCATGATTTGTTTTCATCCTCTTGTAATAAATTATTCCATTAAATAAAAACCCATTAATGACTTATATTATTTCCTTTTTTAGATATATTCAGTAGATAGACTATTCCTTGTCAAAGACATTTCATGGCAATTTTTATTCTTTATTTATAATATTAGTTTTTACAAAAAAGATTTAAATTGGCACTTAAAATTCATAAACAAATCTTCTTTCTTTTAAATGCCACAAAATATCTTTGACATGGACTATAGTTAGAGACAAACTTCATCATATCTTAGCCACTTATCAGGCAAATCCAATGAGATATTTATTCTCTCGGTGAGTAGTTTGGACAAACAAAACAGGTATTCCTGAAAAAGGTGTCGCAGATGACATACATCTTTCTACATACAAGGGTGTACCTCAGTAATACTCTGATGCTTATTATGTGTTAACATACAAATATTTATTCGCTTTTCGGGTCAATATTGGAACTGGGAAGTTCTTAGAAAAACTTGTCAAAAGACCACTTCATGGATCTTATTGAATACATTCTCAAATAATATTTGCTGAGATACATTCTGTGATTCATCCTGATACTATACTAGAATATATATTACATAGATGGTTAAGAAGTTCCATTGATGGCATTCATGTACATGTACTATTATTAATTATTTTTACATTCCACATATATTACAATGATTACATTCTAAATATTACAATATATTACATTCCATATATTAAAATAAATTAATTACATATTTTTTGGATTATTACATGCTATAATTTATTACATTCCACACATATTGTTACAAGTTATTACATTCCACACATATTGTTACAAGTTATTACATTCCACATATTACTATTATTACATTCCACATATCGCAATATATTGCATTCCACATATTAAAATTAACTACATTACATATTTTTACATTACTTACTGGTATATTACAATTTATTACAATATACAAGCTACAATATATTACATTACACATATTACGTGATGGTTAACACACGGCCTGAGGGCATTATGGTATGTAATGCACGATGCTGAAGGAATTAGTCCGAGGGGTAATTCCTGAAATGGAGTGCATTACATGCCAGTAACGCCCGAGGTCCGTATGTTAACTTTCATATATCACGACAAAAATATACAAATAAACATATACAAATTATAATATGAATATACTTAATGTGTAAGGGATTTTATGAGCGATTCATTCAAATGCCTACCGTATTGAACATCTATAAAACTTTAGGTTGAATTTTCGTCGGCTAGGTGGCCTAATGGACTAGAGCGCAAGAAATGCGACAGTTCCAGAGTTCGAATACTGGCAATCGAATTTGTCTTTACAGACTTTGAATATTTTGGACAAATGTTAATAACGCATGGTCAATGTTAGTAACACACGGAAACTGTAATAACACACTCCTGATAATATACTCAAAGCACACATGACAGTGTGTTACGAGAAATCAAGAGACACGTGTTATAGTTGGAGTGTACACCCTGGATGGATATATTACAATTTATCACATTATACATATTACCATCATTGCCATTTATTACATTCCACATATTACCATAATTTCAATTTATTACATTCCACAGATTACAATTTACTACATTCTAGACATAGCTTCACCTGTATAGTTTAATAAATTTAACTGCCAATTTGATACTTTTGGAAAATGGCAGTGTCCTTTTAACTGCTACTAATAGTTGTCCACCCTTAGCGATATATGTTATTTAATATCTGTGCTTTCAAGCGACCTATCATCACTCCGATCTATTTCAATGTTAAGTGACCTTGATATATCAGATCTTGATATATCAGATTTGATTGTTTATTGATATAAGGGGATATACCTGCTGGTGACATTAATGTCGTCTTTAATGTCATCTATATGTGCTGTCACTCAACTAGAACACTATATAGCAGTATATCAGAAGTAATCAGTACCATTATGTATAGGAAGGAATGTAAACATGCATTATGATATTGTCTTTGAAAACTAAGAACAAGGAACAAGAATGGTTTGGTTGTGTTTTTAGTATTGAGTGGAAATTCTTGATGTAACAGCTACAGTAGAAATGCGTTTAGTTAATTTGGAAATAGCAAGCTGGTATTTGTGTCATGTTTATGTAATATGTCAAGGTTGGGTAGTAATTTTTCTCACAGCCACCATTCTTTAGATGTATTGTACATGTATAAAGAAGACAATTTCATTAGTACCGGTATATTATTATTTTGTACACAGACACTTATTAACACACACTGTTTACAATACATTAGAAAAATAATACATGGCAAATTAATCATCTCAAAATTTAAAAAGGTAATATTTAGCTCTAACTTCTAACAAGAATTATAGTATATTTGGATTAAAGAACACTTTCTGTGGCTTTTGAAATGTTACATTCATACCCCCCTCCCCTTCCCTCAAATGCCTTTAAACTTTAAAAAATTACATAGATTTAATATCTTATCGCAGGTTAGTAAGTGAATGCAAATATGATCCACTTGAATATTATTAATATGCCCTCTCCAGACAAGCTATAAAACATGACGTATTTCATTGCTGGCTAAACAGTGGTAAGAGCATATATGTGATTGATTAATTCAAGGATTTATACCTTGAACATTCAAGTGATTTGAGTTTTAACACTGTTAGTAATTGTGTGATTTAGGTTTTATACCATGAGCGTTCAAGTAATTTGAGTTTTCACACTGTTAAAGATTGGGTGATTTGAGATGTTACACTGTTAGTAATTGTGTGATTTTAGGTTTTATGCCTTGAGCTTTCAAGTAATTTGAGTTTTAACACTGTTAATGATTGGGTGATTTGAGATGTTACACTGTTAGTAATTGGTTGATTTTAGATTTTATGTCAGGAGTGTTCACATCCATGCAGTAGGTGCATGTAAAACAATGTTTAACTTTTTATAAGTACAATATACATTATGTATTTAAAAAATCTACATCTGTCTCAATATGAATAGTTTCACATAAAGCCACACTTTCATATCCCACATAAAAAGAAAATGTTGTTATGCCACATGATACTATTCTAAATATAAGTACCGGTATGTATATATATATATAGATATAACTACTAGGAATGTCAAATACAACATATATGCTATTGAATAACATTAGACTTTCAACAGTGAAAACACATTCACAATATCTAACTGTCTACTAGACTGAGAAGAATTCAATGACATCTAGATATAACCTAGATATTCACATACAACAAGGTTTGAAGGTACTGCACATAGCCATTACTGTTCTATCAATGTATTAACAAAGAATTACAAAAGAAAAGTCTGTTATTTGTTCATTGTTATGCATGAGATAGTTTAAGACTCATCCCTTTCACTTTAACGTCTATAGGTGCTAGGTATAGTATGATGATATCCACGTTACATCACGTAGCCTATATACTATTACCAGTACCACTATAACTATCTAAACTCGTACATGCTTAATCTCTTGATCCCCTAACCACTATCATTGCATGTGGAGATAGAAGCCCAGAGACTGTTATACCTTAGCCTACTGTTACATATGTAGGTGTAGAACATTGAGCCTGTTACATCAAGTATCCTAGCCTACCATTAGAAGTTGAGACAGAAGCTGAAAGCCAGTTAGAATCCAATATCATAGCCTACTATTACATACGTAGATGTAGAACTTCAAATCTGTAAATAGTGTACCCTAGCCTACCATTACCAGGATTACAAGTGTAAACAGAAGCTCGGAGAATGTCTTGTCCAATGCCTACCATTGCATATGTAGATGTAGAACAGCAAGCCTGCGTATAATAGAGTACCCTAGCCTACCAGTACAGGTGTAAGTAGACACTCAGAGAAGTTCTTGTCCAATGCCTAACATTACATATATATGTAGATGTAGAACAGCAAGCCTGCTTAATAACCTAGCCTACCAGTACAGGTGTAAATACACTCAGAGAAGTTCTTGTCCAATGCCTAACATTACATACGTAGATGTAGAACAACAAGTATCTAACAGTGTACCCTAGCCTACAATTACAGGTGTAAACAGAAACACAAAGATTGTCTTGTCCAATGCCTAGACCATTAGACAAGAAGCTGTAGAACATCAAGCCTGTACCATTACATGTGTATACAGAAGTACACAGTCTGTTATAGTTAATACCCTATCCTACTATTACATAGATGTTTCAAAGTATATTGTTACAAGTACCATACCCTACCCTAGCCTGTCATTGCACTTGGAGACAGAAGACCAACGCCTGTTATAGCCAATGCCTTAGCTTACCATTACATGATACAGCGGTTATATCAAGCACCCTAGCATAATACAGAGTCGGCAAGATCCAATACCATGACCTACGATGACATATGTAGACAGAACTTTAAAACCAGTAACAGGAAATGCATCTAGCCAAAAAGGAAACAACAAACAGTTCAGAATAAAAAGTACCATAACGTGTCCATTTCTATATTATAGGTCCAATGTACTGTAGCTTATGGTAAAAGCTTTAGGACATGTCTATATTGAACTAGGTCCAATGTACTGTGGCTTATGGTAAAAGCTTTAGGACATTTAATTTACACAATGTATCCCTGGATATATCAGATCTGATACGTAGTCCCCCTATTCACTGACATTCCTACACGTGTTGAATTACTATTTAAAGGGTATCGACTGTTTATCATCAGATCGAAGAAATACCTGACGATATCTGATCTATTATAACTCATCGTACCCCCCACACCCGAACGTGCCGGGATCTATACCCGCCCAGCCTCCATCACCCCGAGATACCCTACTCCCAGGTAAACATAATCTCACCCTGAGGCTACCCCCCAAATACTCCATCTCCCAAATCCTCCATCCGGCGTCATGTTACTCACGACGTGAGCACGATCTACTTTCATCACATCATTAATGTGTTATATTCCTCTCCGTGCACAAGAGCGTTTCCCTTACGGTTGCAATAATACGTTTCGTTTAAATCCCCAAGAGAAAACCAGTCGCCTTCATACTATATATTACCCCTCAATGTCCACTATCCAGTAGTTTCAACATCTCACAGTTATCCCAACAGTAATCCTCAACGTAAACAAGGCGGAGCCAGAAGCGCTTTAATAACACACGCATTTGTTGCTGTTTTTGTTTCAAGCCGAAATGGAATTCAATCGGAAAATCTATTACATAAACTACAGTTAGAAGTGTACATAACACAACCAAGCATTTTAAGCAACAATACGAAAATAATTCTCCATCTGAGACATAACTGTTCATTGACAAAGAGAAGCAGACGACAGTTTTTTTGTATGTATTACTCGCGCGGGTCCTTCTTCTATAAGGTCTTTGGACCTCGTATATACAGTACGTGTAACACCTGTCATCAACGATGTAAACATGGAACAATTCCTGTATCTATACGTACTGACCTTGTTTGGTATCGTCCATGGTACCCAATCTCTGCCGGACAAGAACAATCCCACACTGCTGCTAATCCAAGAGCGTATCCACACTGGTAAATCCTGAGAAAACTACCTTCCCTTGGCAGTAGGACATATTCCTTGTTCAACCGTGTACGACATCCTTGGCTAAACACTGTCACAGCCCCCGCTCGGTCAATGAATTGAGGATATCCCGCCGTATATCGCCAGCGCCCTCTTTCGACTATCTTTGCATGTAAACCACCCCGAAAACTGGACTGGCAAGGTTTGCTTGTAAGCTTGTGTGCATGTGTGTGAAGGGGACAGACTAGACAGAGAGTGAGAAACACAGGGAGAGAGAGAGGGGGACGAAGATAGCTTATAGCTCGCAGCTCTATCAAAATCTGGATTGAGGACTTCCAAGCATTATACGTGTATTCCCAGCTCTATACCTCAACTGTATCTATAAAATCCCGTTCGCCCTCTTTCATAGGCGTACGATATTCGATCGGCGGCATGCTGCAAAGATCTAGGCCGCCTTCGGGGGCTTCGGTAAATAAAAACTCGAGATCGTAGGAAAGCTTTTATCACAGACTGAAGATTTCGACTGAATTGCATGCATACAAGAACACAATATGACTGCATACATGGCAACACGTTGTAGAGGAAGAACATAACTCTCCGACAGGTATTCTTCTTAAATAGACCTTCACGAGAAGACGTTGCTATCCATGTATGACAGTATAACTGTTGTTATTGTTTTCGTTTCTCGCTCCATGGAATTACCTTGCAATGATCTCACAAATAAAATATAATTCTAATTTTATTGGGTAATAAACAATGCAGTGGAGTACGTGTTCACGCACTAAGTATAGTATTACATGTACTACATATTTTTATATATTCTAAAATCTTCTATATAAAATAAAGGAAAGCTATATAGTTCACCCTTGTCTATTATTTAAGTCGTCATCATAGTATTATCGTATGGGTCATCATCGTCATCATATGGGTCCATCGATAGACGCAAAAACATCCCAATGAACTCTGCAAGGACGAAAGGACACAATTGGACCACATCCAAGGCCCTGTTAGTCAGAACTTCTATAGGTGCAATTGATTGTAAGTCAACTGTTAGGGACCTGCTACATGACTTAGTGTAAGTCCATTGAATGAAACACTGTTATTGCATATATGTACAATACTTGATTTGTATCGATAAAGGTGGTTCATGCAACCAGACTTACATTTGTCCATAAAATTTAACTTACAATAAATTGTAACTATACAACTGTTCCGAGCATTAACCAGTTAACCTTCAATATGTATTCTTTGCAACATTGGACATGCGTTTACATTGACGGAAATTAGTGTTTCAAACGCAGTGTGCATTAATACGATTGATTTCAACTATACTTCAAGTACTCGGAAAATACATGGTACGTTTCTATTGTAAGAAAAACGTCCAATTTCAATGCTCGATGAAGGGCTGTTGAGGTTGGTATAGAAGTATAGACTGTCGTGTGACTATGCAGTGCAAGATCAGAATCAATACACTGGAAGTGTCTGTGATCCACCACCCCTACAGGGCCTCACCCCCGACCATGTCTAGATATTCAATATGATCTGCGACAGTTTCATTCTTTGATATACGTCTCCTAATTAATATTAATACAATACAACGTTGTATATAATAATTATTACCATCATGAATCTGGTATCAGACATCAGTTAACTCTCTCCTGCTGGTTTGGTCACTGCTCTTGGGGGCATATCCGGTTGCCTTCAGCATGGAGAAGGTTAAATATATAATAATATGTCCATATAATAGATCTATACAGTACACTGATACAAGACAACATTATAACTGATATAACTGTACAACAACGCGTATTGCATTGAATGGTACAACCATGAAAACAATTGATATCAATCTACACACAGACACTGCAACATTGAAGCATATCATGTAGTGTCTTCCGATGGTCACCCAATGGAATGACTACGATTACCACACACACACACACACACACACACACCAGGACCCCACATACAAAATCGAAACATTCGTACCATACTACCTTTATACTAGTATACATGAATATATAGATTGCCAAAAAGAAAATCTTCGACCTCAGCTATTATACCACTAGCATACGTTTATTGAATACTATTTATTAAATAATATACCGTATGTATGGTATACCTAATTGATAGACACACGCTCCTATGTAATATATCATATTAGTGCCGCAATATGATCTCTCGGACAATGCAATCGAACAATATCCTACATACTAACATTCAATAAAGATAGGCAGCTAATATATAGAGTATGTCACATGCGAAATGGAAGCGAATGAAGCGTGTATGGCTGTTCAAACATAATTCGATATACTCACGATCGCCAGATGAATGACATTCTGTAGTCCGGTTTTTAAGGGTTATGGACACGTATCCTCGTGTATCATATTGTCATGCAGTGTCCATAATCAAACTACTATTAATAAGCCGTTTACATAAACATTGTACTACGAATAAATGTTAGTCATTGATGTGGGCTTATATGCAAAAAACGAGGTGTTTTAAGAGAGATAGAGAGAGGGAGAGGGAGAGGGAGAGGGAGAGGGAGAGAGAGAGAGAGGGGAGGGAGGCGTGAAGAGGATGGGGCACACCTCTTGATTGGCTATTAATTGGGACAATACTCATTTATCTACGATACTGTCGTATGATGTTTCCAATGATAACTGTTTCATATCTCCCTGACGAAGTATGATAGCCAATGTTAACTGTTTCATATCTCCCTGACGAAGTATGATAGCCAATGTTAACTGTTTCAGATCTCCCTGACGAAGTATGATAGCCAATGTTAACGGTTTCAGACCTCCCTGACGAAGTATGATAGCCAATGTTAACTGTTTCAGACCTCCCTGACGAAGTATGATAGCCAATGTTAACCGTTTCAGATCTCCTTGACGAAGTATGATAGCCAATGTTAACCGTTTCAGATCTCCCTGACGAACTATGATAGCCAATGTTAACCGTTTCAGATCTCCCTGACGAAGTATGATAGCCAATGTTAACCGTTTCAGATCTCCCTGACGAAGTATGATAGCCAATGTTAACCGTTTCAGATCTCCCT
>JAUTBV010146253.1:0-10966 GCA_032361325.1 Lepetodrilus fucensis | reverse complement strand
AAAAGAAAACGATCGGCTGCTAGAATCTACACATGTTGTTTACAAAATTTGTACGGAAAGGGATGAGTGGCTCTCAGCGAGCTTCGGAAAGTGTCCCGTTATACATATTGGTAAATTCCGAATGTACTAGCTCCTGACACTGACAAACATGTCAAACGGTGCAGAAAGTTTGTAAACCGCCCAGAGGGTTCGTTAGGCGAGGCTGTGATTGGCTGTGGTCGGGGTTCATATGAACAAGTTTTGTATGGTGATTTCCTGAGACCGTTTACGAAGCAAATGTCATATATATCTGTTTGAGCGTTAGTTTCGGATCTCATTTTAATGAGACTGCTCGGACCCTGAGACAACTCAGCTCGACAACAATGGACGAGACAACCCAACCTAATGGACAAGACAACTCGGCCGTGGTTTGCACACTGTAGCGTAGAATAGTGTTGTCTCAGATGGGTTTCTAGAAACCAACTAGGCCCATGGATTTTAAGAATACAAATTGTAGAGTTGGTGTGACACTTATTTGTTTATTAAGATTTCCAAGTTGTGCTTTAATGTGTGTTATTGACAACACATGTTATAAAAAGTAAAGTGGACTGTGGATGTGTTTGCTTATGTATACTTGGCAATTTTGGGTATAAACAGCTGATAGACAGCGGATAATTATTTTGCCAAACTTTTCAATCTCATTTCTAGCGATATGGACGATTATATTCCCCTCGATCGAGCCGTCAGCTCGTTCGGGGGCTTTCCCGAACCTGGTGAACTGTCGCAATAGAAGCGATCGCACATACTTTAAACAGTGTACATGTACAAGAAACTGCACAGAAAATGATATTTCCCTTCTTCCCAATGTTTACAACGGAAGTACAACCAAGGGAGATAATGGTCGCGTACGGAGGAAATGAGTATTAATGGTAGTACAACTTACATTACAAAATGCATCAACTGGATATAATATTAACCAAAGATAACGTACATCATGAGTGATTTCTAAAGCAATAAATCAACAAAACATGTTACTATAGAAACATCATTTTATTATTGAAAAATAATATTGACCAGTTTGTATCGCGTGTTCTTATATAATTAGCATTATCTCAGTAAAGAATGTCGTAAACTAGTAGCCTTAACGGTTGTTTACCTTGGAGCCTCACTCATTGATAGCACATGTTAAAGCTTTCATCTTCTAGGCCCTCTCCTGCATTTTATCGCCCAATATATATGCACATTAAGATATTGCGATCGTATAATATATCTGGCGTCAATATTTGCATAAATTTTAGTATTATAAACGCATGGTTTCTGCTGTGATATGATAGTGAAAGACCCGACTAGTGTCATGATTATATCGCAGTTTACAGTTAACCTGTCGTACAAGTTGACACCTGTAGGGATTAATCGATGCTTCATTTGATAGATATTAGGGGTCAATTTGCCCATTCGTGTTCATGCTATTGTCAACATGGAGATATAATTACAGGTACAATTGTTTTTAAATGTATATGATAAGTGGATTGGTAATAATATTTTTATTACAGATCTAAATCAAAGTAATTCTAGTGAAAATAAACTGGGTTTTTAATAATCTATTCATAGTACAATATTATAGTTATATACACTACAGTTTTAACTACCGGTAGTTACAGGTCGATATTTGATGAAGGGCAGTAAATTACTGGCCAACATCAAATGAGCCATTATAATTAAATAGCTCCCGATAAAATTTGTGACATGGGAGTACGGTACTCCCTGATATTTATTTAGGGAGTATTTTCAAATATTCCGATGCAGGTATCAGTGATTATGTGAAGCTTATAGCAGTACTAGTTTGGTTTTAACGTAGTTCAGCTAGCTAAACAAAAACTGATCACTGATCTAATTACAGGTAAAGGAGACAGTGGATCCACATCAGTTGCTCGGCCAACATCTGTAACAACCTCAACATGGCTCATGTCCATATATGGAGTGATTGACATCTGTGACACACCTCCAACATGGCTCACATCAAAACCTTTGCCCGACTGAAGCCTAGCCCCAACCTGTATGATGAATACGATGTATTGTCGAATTCACTGCAAATACGAACACCAGAAGTGTTTCGCGATTATTGCTCGCCAAAAAGATACAAATCAACGGTCAAGCATGAGTATTTCTTCGATCAAGTTTTCGACGTTCAAGACACTCAGGAGAGTGTATTTGATGGCGTGGCTCGTGAAATAATTGATGGTAAGCGTGTGCGGAATTTTGACATCATCTAAATCTATGCACATGGAAACAAGTTAAACATACACACACACACACACACACACACACACACACACCTCAGCAAAATAGTATCATGGAGCTTAACTTTTTTTCCAGGTGTATATTTTTCATTAATATTTGCAAGCCAATAGCAGGATGTCACAATAGGCCTTCCGTTAAGGTTACTAGAATATAAAACGAACAAATATTTGAAAATGTACCATTTGCATAAAAATGGAAAATGTTGAATATATTTGGTACAACCCATGAAAGAAAATAGCCAAATATACAATCATATGTTTCATTGTTGATGGTGATTGTTGTTTGCTTCAGGATTCCTCTTAGGCTACAATGGAACCATCTTCGCCTACGGGCAGACAGGAACAGGGAAAACATACACTGTGGAGGGAAGCGCCAGAAAATATGCAGACAGAGGACTTGCGCCAAGGTCAGATAACTCTCCACAGAGGAAAATTAATTTGTAAAAAGAAAACGAAATAATAATCAGCCAAAATTCGAATTGCTTCTTTTTGTAAAAATGTATTTATTTTTCACAATTATTTCACCTCAAATTGCTTCTTCACCTCGAGGGTAGCTATAGGGTCCGGAAGTTGATACAAGATAGCCCGAGATTCATTCAATATCTGGTGACATAAACACCTAAATGCGCTACACATTGATGATATCCCATTGTGACCTCACATGAAAACATAGTGATTCAGACGTCATTTACAGCAACCATTGAAATGTCCCCGACGAGACTTACTGTCCCTATTGATCTGTTCCCAAATATATTCTGTCCCTGCTGTTTTGTTCCTACTGTTTTTTTCCCCAAATAATGTTGTGTTCTGTTCTCACATATGTTCTGTTCCCACATGTTTTTCCCTCACATATATGTTCTGTCCCCACATTCTTCTATTCCTAAATATGTTCACACTATGTCATGTGTTCCATTCCAACATGTTCTGTTCGCACACCCAAAGTATGTACTATTCAGACATTATTATTTTCCCATATACATTCTATTTCCATGCACATATATTCTGTTCCCACATTATGTTCCATTCCATTACATTCCGTTCTCATATATGTTCTATTCCCCTGTGTTCTAGGGCACTGTCTATGATTTACAAAAACCTGGCACAGAGATCGGAAGAGGAGATAAGTGTTCATATCTCATACATCGAGATCTACCAGGAAGTGGCCTATGACCTCTTGAACCCGGGTGCTCGCACTTTCTCCCCGGTCATCCCCCTGTCAAAGGTCATTATTGGTTTCTTTGAGTCTTCTACTGACTAACTATATCAATGCATCCCCTGGTAAACAGTTGCAGTGTATCCTTGAACATACGCTACTAGTCCTGGGTGATTAGTGTTAAAGCTGAGGGTCAGCCCCCGAAATTACGAAACTTTTCTGAGTACGTTTTCATGCTCAACTCAAAGGTTTGTTCATAAAACGTCATATAAATTTTGAGCTTGAGCATAAAATTGTACTCAAAAAGTTTTGTAATCTCGGGTCCAGATGTAGTTTGTGAAAGAGTCACTGATCGAATTTGTGTGTTGAGGATGAGAATAGCTTCAACACTTTCAATGCTATTTAACATATTTACACTTAGATAATCTTAACACAATATAAATAGCGCTGTTGAATTATAAAATTGGATTGTTTGTTAACATTGAAGTGAGATTTTCTTTTAAAGTATTTGTGATATAATTTAATTTTCCCAGACTTGGGTTTGAGGAATTAACCCATTTTACCTAATAACTTAAAGGTGGATACACACGGGTCGATCGTTTGCAATGATGCGTCAAATCGCACCGTATGAGTGTACATTGGACACGATTCACAACGAAGTTCTTCTCGTATGACTAATCAAACTAGACTCGTACGATCGACCCGTGTGAGCGAGCCTTAACATTAGAGAAGATACTATGGCCCTCTAAAATTCAAACTGTTGTAGTCAAATACACTAACCACACAAAACTGCTATAGTGAAAGGAGAAACTACTATCAGATTCTAATACCACTGTGCAGTGTCAATTATATAATCTTTGATGCACAGTTGTTGAGGTTTTTCTTCTCACTATGTGCATATAATATGGACGTCAGTGTATAAAACTCCAGCAATTTCACTGCCAGACATAAGGACTAGTAAGTCTGAGAAGTTTCCCGTCCTCATACATGTTGGCCAGTGATCGATGATATACAGTAAACAAACAAACATAAAGTAACACGACATGCGGGCGTGCAAGGACAAAACGTTACCAGTCCTCGCTGAAAATAACCCGTCGCTGTGGATGTGCTTTAGGAAACAGTATTCAAACCTGCTATTTGATTACATTATGTCAGTCACTCTTTGTTTGTCAAAGCATTTTGAAATCCAGGTGAATGTTCACGTTATGTAGAATTTTACAATAAACTAAAAGAGAGCTGCATTCGCTTAAGTGAATGAAGCTCTCATAAAATATCATGGAATGTGCTAAACAGTTTTCTTTTACTTTCATGTCATCAATATTCTGTACATCAATACACTTTAAAATAAACTGTAGATGTATTTAGTTTACTTAATCCAGCTGTAGGTATTCCCTGGTATAAGCTGCAGGATGGTAATCCACAATGTTTGTTTTGCCAAATTTTATTATCAAATTTAGTTCATTTTGAGACTTTGTATCTTGTATCAAACCTTGTTCTCACCCACACACTCCGCTTTTGCTAATTTGGTGCCGTTTTGACTGGTGCCGTTTTGCTGTGGTGTCGTTTACGCCTGCACCCATATTTTGGTACTTTACACCTACACACAAATTCTTTACGTTGTTTTTACATGGGGTTCTAGGCCCCTCCATATATTTCCCTGTCAAAACTTGGAATATATATACTGTGCTGTGATGTCTGCATTATAGCAGTGCGGTTATCATCCATGGTTGATTATTACCAATACCAGTGGCTTGCTCTAACACTTTAGATGTATATTCCCTAGGAATTGAGAAAGTGAAATGAGTAAGCATTGATCCACTCATTGGTATTATAATAAGTATTTTTTGTGGGTTATTTTTTTTAAATTCTCATGCATGCATCCATGCATGGTATGTGTGTCAGTTATCATTTTATAAAATAATATATTTAAAAAATATATACAGTATATATATTTTTTGTAAAACATTATGTTTTTTAAATATTATTTTTGTTAAACGTTTGCTTGTAATATTATTATTATTTTATTTTTTATTTTTATGAAAAACATACCTTCACTTCATATTTTCAGATAATAAATAGATTTCCCTCGTGAAATAATTTTATTTGCACTCGCTGAAGCTCGTGCAATAAAATTATTCCACTCGGGACATAAAGTTGATATTCAATAGAACATTGTGTAATATCCTATTTATTACCCCATTTAATACTGAATTTATTAAACTCGTCGGTAAAACTGATATTGTGCTCGGCAAAGCTTCGCACAATAACAGTTTCACCAACTCGTTTAATAAATTCAGTATTGAATGACCACTCATGTTGGATCCTCTATATATGTCATTTTTCTCTATCAGGTTGTAACAGATATAATTTACATGAAAAACATTCACCTGCCAATCACTAACGCTCCAGTGTTAAACACTTGAGAGTTACTAAGATGGTGGCCTGGTTAAACACTGATGTTTAACAAGCTTAGCGCAGAGATAGTGCATATTTGCTAAATTCTTCTATGGGATTATCACCTGGTATGTGACAGCACCCATATACAATTAAATACCTGTATTTCCATAGCAATTGTATTCATGTTACAGGCATTTGTCATAAATTTAAAATCTGTTAAGCCAAATAAATAATACTTATTTAGGTATTTGTGTATACTGTAGGTAATTTGGATTTTGAAAAAAAACTTAATTGTTAAAAATAATTTTATTTTATGTATGATTTGAAATAATTTTATTTAACCCTCTCCCTGCTGAAGGTGACTTAAGTTGCCTGATCACATGCAGAAATAGAACACTTTTGTTTTTATTCAGCAGGGAAATACTTTGCTTGAAATATTATTATTTTTATTTATTTTTAATAAGCATTTCCAACAGTATATAAGGCATAAATTCACTTACTGTTAGAGACATTCTGCGAATCTTAATACTTCTATATGAGATTGACCATGGAACAAGCATACAAGAGTTGAATTTATAAGAATTTTACATCCTGAATTACGATAATCGCCATTGTTGCTTAACGATGTAATTCCTTCATCCAACATGAAGCAGGTTAATCATCTGTGTGACCTTGACCTGTCATCATGCCCTTGACCTGTCACTATGACCTCAACCTGACCTTGACATGTTACTCACCATGGTTACAGGTATTTGTGGTAGAAGGCGCCGGGGGTTCCTGTCAGTTGAAGAATCTCTCCGTTCACCTGGCAGCAAGCGAAGATGTCGCTCAGTGTCTGCTGCTGCAAGGTCAAACCAACAGGAAGGTCGCTGAGACCCCTGTCAATCAAAGGTCATCAAGGTCACATGCCGTATTCACTGTGTACCTCACGTCGAAGCATCCGGACTCTGACGTCATTGTCAAGTAAGTTTTATTCTTTATATTTTTTTAATGGGGTTTAATGTCGCTTTCAAGATTATTTCATGTATATCACAGCTTGTCAATTTTGGGTAGGAGGCAACTCCCAACATCTGTAGCACTGAATGTTGCAGGAAACCTGTGAGCACCAGCTGGTACTGATAGATCAAGGAGCTTTTGTTATTATTAATAAAAGAAATATTATTACCGTAATAAAATTATAGTTGACCAATTTTTAAAACATTTGTTTAGATATATCAGTTAATGTTAATTAATAGCATGTCAAAAGGGTTAATATGAAGGATATTCTTACCCATAAGGGAAAGCATATGCCGTTTCGTAATATATTGATATTACCCGTACGGGCAAGATCACTTGACACACTTTTCTGCAATGTGATTGGCTGATCTTCAACTCTAACCTTGGCTGAACTACTTTCGCTGACGTCATACTGGTTTTCCCATTCATAAATACATTTGAAGTTGCTTGACCTTCAACTCTAACGTCACTACATAACAGTGCTGACAATGAAATGACATCGTAGATGCATTGTGACGTCACAGAGATTACACCGCTCCTCAGCTTAGAATCTGATTACCTTTGATTAAAATAAAAGCCTGATGCTAGGCCTATTTAGTACTTTTAGACACTTTGGGTAAGAAATAGGATACTAACCTCACTTCCATTTCGTATCAGATGTATGCCCTCGTGCCATAATTTTGGTTTTGAGATCGCCAAGGCTTGCTCAAAACCAAAATGATGTCACTCGGGCATAAATGCCCGTATATTTTCGCCTCTGTAAATAAAGCCCTCCATACTCACTGATGTCGACAATTATATTAAATGTTGTAAGTTATATATTGTTTGTAATTGTATTTACTTATATTTGTTTTACTTTTCACAATTTACCTGTGTATTCAATAGATCATAAGCAGCCCATTCGCATGAAAATAATATTGGCCGTCCCGTCTCGTTGAGATGAAGACTCATTTCTGGATAGTCTAAAATGAGGTAAAATATTGACAAAGAACATTGAAAGTTAAGATCTGTTATAAGTTGAGATGTGTTATAAAGGCAGATATATATTTTATAACTATTTAAAAACCAAATACGAAATATATTTACATTGAGCCATGTGCTTCCAGGTGCTATGGCAACCATCCATTTTAAGGAGATCCACTCCCCACTCGGCGAGCGACTCCGCATCCTGTTTCAGATGGTCTTGACTTCCGGGAAATCCTTTACACGTTACCGTCCCCACATCCAGGTATATACCTAGTTTGAGTCCACGAGCATGCATCTATAGTAGTACACAGACAATACATAAAATACGATGAATAAGGTATTGAAAGTATAGGCTTAGGCTAGGTAGTTGGCATATCTTATAATACTAGGCTGCTTACATAGTCGGACAAGTTGCGCATCCCGCTTGGGAAAAGATCGGGATTAGGTACAAGTTTCCCCTGGGAATCCCGAGACTTAGTAGACCAGCAGTCGTCGACGTTGACGTAGGTGTAACCGAGGTCTCTGTATCCCTCGGAGATGAACACGTCGGCCATAGCTCGGAAGAGTTTCTCGCTGAAATTACAATGACATTAAGAATACATTTAATCTGGGATAGCTTCCGCTATCAGGTCCTGCTATTAGTATCCATGCCTGCTAGTAATAATATGCGGATTATTTTTGTCACCTCATACAATCGTCAGGATAGTTTTTGCAGTCCAGATTGCAGCCGAATCTATCACAAGGAATAAATCCCATCGGCGGAGTTAGCGCCAACCCGTTGTCCAGGGCAACACATACGCCGACACCCGCTAAAAACAGCCACGCCTTCAATAGCATCATGTTCATCTGGTTCCGTTTCTTTACGTGGACAGTATATATGAGGCTGTTGTGTTTATAAATACCGTTTAACACTCTCCATGCTGGAATTTCCTTAAAGAGTAGTGTCTTTACTTAATCTAGCAGGGAGAGGGTTAACTTGGGCGCGTGATATAGACAAGATACGATATGATAATGTGACACAGATTGTGTCGCTTGTCGGATATTGTAGATATATAGAATACAAAACTAATTTCTGTGTTATATAATTTATATTTATTAAATGGATGAACAGTTTTGGTTTCTGACGACGGACAATAAATGTAGTTATCGGTTTTAACCAACTTTAGGAAAAGTTTTTAAATTTGTCCGAGATACATATTTTAGGTGCATTTCTGTTTGTTGCATATTTGTTTGGTTGACACTTTTAATTTTGTTTTTTATTTATTTTTAATCTTTTGGAAAAGTAGAGACTTCAATTGTCAAAAATTGATGTTTAAAATACTTTTTAAATTGCCACCAACGTCACTGATAATGACTTAAGTCTAAAAAGTCTGGGATTCTTAGTGACATTATAGGCCTATATTTGATCTCGGTGACCCCACATTGCACTGACATACACTCCCTAAAAGGTTACATCATGATCTAATACGCCGTGTATGTCTATTCTCATATCTATGCTCTGTCTCAAAATATAAAATGTAATTTTCAAATTCTTCTAATTTCTTTCAATTATCGCAAATGGCAACTTTCTTGTAGTGCCATATATTTTACAGGTGTCTTTTTTCCCCAATACATTCACTTTAATATATATATATATATATATACACTAATTAGAGCGGTATGCTATTTTATTAAGGGCTTTTCTGCTAAGTCAGATAATATGGAACAAAAAAACGAGCAAAAAATATGGAAAGGTTTTATCTATTTAACACCTGTCTGTCTAGGTTTAGTCTCTCATTCTCGTGGAACATTGTTTCAGGTAAGAATATTTCATGTAATTGTCTCCACATTAAATAACAACTATATAAATTATAGATTCTATACTAGATAAAATATATTCCAGTATTGAATTCATAACCTTAGCTTTGACAGTGTTATTGGAACGAAGCGAAGTTTTCGAACGTATAACTTATGCCAAATGAAAGGTGTGTAATTGATTACTTTCTGTATTTAAATAAATAGAAATAACATAATAACAATGTACTAAACACTTTCAGATAATCATGCTCGCCATATTAATTCTCTCCGCTGTGATCGTAACTGCCTCTGCTGATGGGTAAGTCAAATATATACTCAACAAAATAAATTAAGGGCCGATATTTTGTGGATAATGTTTTTACCAAATTTCGGAACTAGGTTTAAAGAATCTGCCTCGAGATTACGAAACGTTTTATTAATACGATTTCATGCTGAACTCGCCGTTTTACCCCACAAATTCACAATATAAAATTTGAACTAGCACGAAATCGTACTCAGAATGTTTCGTAATATTGGGATCTAGCCCCCGAGATTACGAAACCTTTCTGAGTACGTTTGTGTGCTAAACTCACGTTTTGACTACGATACTCAACTCAAACGTACGTTACTTCACAAATTATCTTGTTAGCTTGAGTTTGAAATCGTACTAAAAAGTTTCGTAATCTCGGGGCCAGCCAGGGGGCCTATTCTCGAAACGTTCTTACGAACTTGTTAGCCTAAGAACAGTTCGTAGCCATACTATAAAAATCGCTAAGATTGTCGTACAAATTCATGATGCAGTATACAACAACTAGTCAAAATATCACAAAAACTACAACGTTTCAAATGCCGACCAGGTATATTACAAATAAGGTATTTAATATGGCGGCCATCTTTTATTTCAAAATGGTGTCTCTCAGCTAACACGATCTACGATATATTATGTTACAGGCCCACCGCCAGCCCCGAAGCTTTGGCTAAGTTCTCACGACTAATTAAAGGACAGGTGGATACGATGTTCATCACTGCCGACACAAATCACAATCATGAGTTTGACAAGGGAGACATGTCCAGCATCTTCACAGATTACGACGACAACCGTGAGTACGCGTATGTTTAAATTTGCAATGACGGTTGTTGTTGTTGTTGTTGTTGTTGATGATTATGATGATGATGATGATGCTACTGATGATGCTGTTTCGGCTGCTGTTGCGGCTGATGATGATGATCAATTATGATGACAATGATGGCGACGACAATTTTGATGATTAAAGGCTTAATATCACAGTTGATAGACATGTATAATCGCACAAACGAATTTCGATCTGAGACTAATTACGTTTGATTTATCCACCCAAAAGTTGTTATTTACTGATGTACTTATCCCCCAGCACTCGAT
>JAUTBV010146252.1:0-25884 GCA_032361325.1 Lepetodrilus fucensis | reverse complement strand
GATAGTATCGTGATAGTAATTCTAACTATCGCAATACTATCGTGATAGTGAAATTACCTGTGATAGTCACCCCTAATGATAATCAACTAAAGCATGTCATCTCTTCTGGTGCCAACTTTCTGCAGACAAACACGTAAAACAAGCTGCCAACAATCATGCCGGGTTTTCACACGTCACAACGGGAATGCGGACGTCCATGACACCGTATCATAGTCGACAGCAGAAATGTGTATCTGTCACGGCAGTTGGTGGACATGGTAGTCGGATACGGGAGTCAGACATGGCAGTCAGACCAGATACGGGAGTCAGACATGGCAGTCAGACCAGATACGGGAGTCAGGAGTCGGAAACACAAGTCAGACATTGGAGCCTATATCCTAAATATCGTACATGCAATGTTTACACACACTCCCTGGAGAGTTACTCAACACAACATCGCATGTTTCATAAGTCATGAATCACTTTGCCGAGATTGTCACTGAACAGACTGACATGCGTGTAACGAGACGGTAGAATGCTACTTTAATAACTGATGAATGAGACGTGTTATTGTACTCGCATCAGGCATGGATCCAAGACTACATAATAATAACAAATATATAAATAAGGTAGAGTGCGGCTTTATAATAACTATGAATGAGACACATTATTGTACTCACATCAGGCGCGGATCCAAGACTACATAATAATACTAACAAATTGATAAATAAGATAGAGTGCGGCTTTAATAACTATGAATGAGACGTGTTATTGTACTCGCATCATGCATGGATCCAAGACTACATAATAATACTAACAAATTCATAAAATATGAACAGCCATGAATGCTCAAGCCTAGACATGTGTGAAACGGGACCATGTTTATCCTAGGATTTGAACCCGAGTTGCTGGATTGTGAGTCTAACACTCTACCGACTGAGCCAAAGGGGGTAACCCCACTGGTGGAGACCAATAGGAGCATCTTGTATCACATGGCTACATGTGTACTATATTACACCATAGAAAAGTAGAAATAATGTTGCATCTGTATCAAAAAGGCAAAATACAGTTAATTATAGTTTTAAAGTTTTTCTTACCTTTCAAACCAAGTTCTTTGATAGCGGTAATTCCAACAGTAAATTGTCTCCCCTGAAAGAAACACGTAACTCATTTAATATTATCAATAATACATGATATTTAAAATTAACAAATTGCATAAACACCATATAATTGCATTCGGATTAATGTTTGATTGCAGCTTTGATGATATTTAACAATCGTCCAATCAATACCATTAGGCCGGAGTTAAAACTCACGCTCGTCACGTAGAGTTCACGAGAGAGTAATTAATATTTTCTTAAACATAAAAACAAATCAGTGCATACAATCCAATGAAATCATCTTAAATAACTCACTTTCTAAAATTAGGATTAATAATCTAATCAATAACATAAAATATTGTTTATATAATTATTATCATTAAAAAACAAAACATTATTATTATTTTTATTATATTATTATTATTATTATTATTATTTTAAAACATATAAGAAAAAAAGCTGTTTAATTTTTTTTTTTAAATAATAATGTTTATTCTAATATAGTTCTGTGTGAGAACAATGGGAAAAAGTATGCTTTAATCTACGATAAATTAAGTTGGCAAACTGCCAATTACGTCAGGTATCTTTACTTTTAACCCCCTTGTTAGTAGTGACTACAAACACTGTGACAGTTTATGTATTCCTATACGGACGATTGATGCTTCTAATTTTCGTTTTTTTCAACAAATGTGTGCTATGATAGAATAGCAATAGAATACGGTCTACCCCTATATATACTGTACTAAAGTATAGTTTCGCCCTGAACTATTATAGTTAAAGTAATACTGTATTAAAGTGTAGTTTCGCCCTGAACTATTATAATGTTAAAGTACTCAGATGCAAGCGTCCTCGTACTTTAACTATAATAGTTCATGGCAAAACTATACTTTAATACAGTATATATAGGGGTAGACCGTACTCTATCCCTTAATTATTATTATTATTATCATCATTATATTTAGACAGTGTGTGATTTATTTGTAAATATATTATCGAGAATATTCATGATAAAAAAGAAAGATACATCTGAAACGTGTACTAATTGTCCCAGATATTAACAAACCCCTCCAAGACATTTGTCCATAAATTCACAATGGAAGCCAAGTAATTGAGTTAATTACATAACATTGTTTTACAGTTCTTATCAAATGTAACTAGATTTGAGTTTGTGTATTGATAATTATTGGAGATCTGACTAAGGGTTCCAGAAGAAATCACCATTAGTGAGTTTGACAGCTGTATGTTGGTATTAAATTGATTTCTACATTTATAACACAGGCGAAATTCACTTCATGTTAGAAACTATGTCCTAATGTTTTCATATTTTATTATATTTTTGTATATTTTATCTTGCAATAAAAAAACCCAGTGGGATCTAGTGAGAATGTAGCTTGTTGACAAATCATATGTACATGCTTCAAGTTAAATACGTTTGACCATGAAATATGTCAACAAACCATGATTGTATGCCTTTAATTTAGAATACGATTTCAAATACCTACTGGCTTACAATTGTAGTGAGGTCATGATTGGCCAAGTTTTAGCAACAATAGGTGGCACAATGGTAACTGGACATTCTACAACAACAAAAAAGATTGTAGAATTTATAAATTATTTGAGAAAATTTGAAGGAAAATAAATTAGATTTTACTGTCACAGTAAAGAAAACAAAATCAAACCATAGCTCACTTTTACATTCAATTTAACGAACAATAATGACATTAAAGAACTTTAAAAAATTAATAACTAAAAGAATAATAATAACAATAAACTATTACACTTCACACCACGTTAAAACATACTTTAAATCTTTCATAATGTATTTTTTAATTCCTGTAAAGGTACATTAAAAATCACATTAAATGAAAAATATTCCCATGATTTTAAAACAGGAAATGATTTAAATGGTTCGAACCTCTTATGGGTACAACTTCAGGAGACATCAAGTGTATTGGGAAATCTGTTAAAAGATGGTACATGGCCCCATAACATTCAAATCTGTGCCCATCCAGTGTGAACCAAAAAAAAATACAAATATAATTTTAAGAGAGTGCCAAGTCAACTACAAGTGGTTACAAATGACATCTTCATGATGGAAGACAGAGGAACACACATATACAAGATAATTGCAGAGTACCCAGTAACAGTAGAGAGTATTTGATGGATGGCACCTAATGCCACCTGGTGGCACCTCATGCCGACTAATGGCACCTCACTGCAAGGGGAGACAACTGCTCTGGCACAATGATAAATCACCTGTGCCACAAGATCAGGTTGAGAAACATGGTCCTTGTTAACCAGATGTCATCCACAACCCTGTATTAGTCATCAGGAATTCCGGAACCATCAGCAAGCCGCTTCATCATTAGACCAATTAGCAATGAAGCAAATAATATACATGTACATACATATTAATGTCTAATGGTTGAGGACAATGTTTTTATTATTTGTTTCATGTTTAGATATATATAATGTAGGTGTAATAAATAAAAATAAAAATTGTCATGAACTACAGTCTTTGGGGCCAAAATCAAGAGCCCATGTCCTTACACATAGTCTATGTTGAATATCTATTTAATAATTGCCATGTACAACAGTACCAGTAGTAGCTCTTTAGAAACAATCCATTGGTCCAAATACTGAACAAACCTTCAGATTTCAGTCCATTGTACTGACAAACATGATCTCTCAAATACAGAACAAACCTCCAGATTTCCGTCAATTGTACTGACAAACATGATCTCTCAAATACAGAACAAACTTCCAGATTTCAGTCCAATGTACTGACAAACATGATCTCTAAGTCACAAATTAAAGTTGCAGTTCACTGTTATACCGGGTACTGTTACATATTTATCTCAATAGCCAACATTCACTACTAACAATATCAATGACAAACATGATGTCAAATATCAGTCAATTATGTTGACAAACAAGAATTCCCAGTTACAGTCCATTGCATTGACAAACATAATTCCCAAGTTGAAGTCCATAATACCGATAAAGGTTGACTTTCAAGGTGCGATTTGAAGCAAATTGTATTATCAATGCATGAGAACATGTTGATCATGACATACTTATTAGTATTTGATTGTTCTCATGCATCTATAATACAAGTTGTTGCTACAAATTGCTCCATGAGAGTCCACCATGATCTCCAAATCCAAACTGAACTGTCTGACAAACATAATCCATAAGTTACAGTTCATTGTACTAACAAACATGACCTCCAAGTCTAAAATTAATTGTGCTGACAAACAAGAAATCCCAGTTGCAGTCCCATTCAACTGACAAACATGATCACCCCCAAGTCCAAGAGAACCAAAGGTATCACTATTCCTGTACAAGACATTTGTATCTTATACTAAGCTAATGAAGTCGACATGGCCAACAGAACTATCAGTTTTCAATGCTGATTTTTTTACTACAAGAAGAAAGGCGATGGCAATGAAGCTGTTTGGTTTTCAATTATCTGTAAAAGATTCAACAAACAGCGGACGTGAGCGAAGACGTCCTCTCCGGCGGCAGACCGCACAGTCAGCGAGACATCGCCATTGGTCATGTGACAGGAGTACTCTGCAGTACGTGACTCAAGTTAAGTCCGCAGCTAATAAAAAAAAATTCCATTAGGGCAAGGGTCCATTTATTGGTTACTAACGGCGCCACAAATTGCAAATAATACAAAAGGAAATTACTTATTTGCGCAATGGTTAAGCATCTTTGGATTAGATTCATTAAAATTGTTGTATTTATTTTGGGTGGTGTTAGGTGAAGCTCCATTAATTAGTGAATTAATGCTTTTCAAGGTAACAAAGATTCTGTAGCTGTCATCAAAGGAATTAATTTCTTGTATTTAAAAAAGTATTTATTTTAAATTGAGGTTTAGATCCACTTTCGAGATTATTTCACTTATATCATGGCTTGTCAGTTTAGGGCAAGAGGAACTATTTTGAGGACTTGACGCAGACTATGCCTATAGTAGTGGTATTATACAGTTCTCATTCAGCTAGGCAGAATCTGTTCTCTGATTCTTGCATAATAATTCTTACATTACTTTTGCATATACAGAATATAGCTGTAAATACTTGTACCATTTAATGAATAAATATTTTCTTTTAAATATCAAATTATTACAAGTATATAAAATATAAATCTATATTCTTTTTTGTTCTTTTCTTTTTTTTAAACAACATTTATTGTTAAAAATTGTGGAATCCACAAATTCTCCCATGAAATAAAAAAAAATATATTTGTTATTATTTCTAAAATATCTTTCCAAGGCAGTTTTCATTTACGTAAATCCAATTTGAAACATTTCATAATGTTCAACTCAGTGACAGTGAAAGTCATAGGAACATCTCAATAAGTTCTGGTTGCCAGGCAATGTGGCGCCTGTAGATCCTACTGGCCAGACAACTTTGTGACAGTGAAAGTCATAGGAACATCTGAGTAAGTTCTGGTTGCCAGGCAATGTGGTTCCTGTAGATCCTACTGTCCAGACAACTTTGAGTCAGTGCAGTATGTTTGTACAGGGCCTGGTTGCTATACACAAATATAACATGTGATTATGTTGAAAGTTCCCCACAAGTGTTCATCAATTAGGAACTAAACAACGACTACAACATGGGGCCCTGCACGGGTTATGCCCCAAATAGATCTTAACCCTTTTCCATCTATAGCAATTCAGTGATAGAGTGATCTACAGAATTTAAGTCATAACAGATATATTGATTGTGTTTTAAGCCTGTTGTAGTGGTTTGTTTATGGAGGGAGGAAAACCCACAATATAGAAGTTACTGAAAGGCCAATAATAATAATAATAATAATGCATATTAATAATGTGCCTATTCCATTTCATGCACATGCCACTACATTATTTACTCTGGTCAACAAGGCTTCATTTACATTATGTGCTACATCATGTACACCGATATTGATTAGATTATATACAGACACTTCATGATACTTTACATTATGTATAAATATATTACACACCAATTTACATTAAGTATACATATATTGGTTTGATGCTTTACATTACTTTTACAGATATTACATGATACATTAAATCTATATTATCATTAAATATATTGCCCAATACTTCACACATATATTCCCAACCCTGACAGGGCCTCTCCAGTAACATACGCCTGGGAAACAGCTGATAAACAAACACAAGTTTAACATGGAAGAGATGGAGATTGCACTAATTTAGCATTAAGTCATCTTCCAGTATTCCGATCTCCGCTTGGAAACGATCCGCTGGAAGTAAATTGGCATGTGTATGCGTGGCAAGTCTGCATACACAAAAAACCCGGAGATAGTCGGCGTACCGTTATATATACCAGCACCGCGACGGTCCGACTGACGAGACTTGTATTCTCCGACACAGCTGGTACATGTCGCTCAGAGGCACAACAACAGGCAGGTCTCAAATAGACTTAACTGTCCTAGTCATTAGGAAACAAAAACATTGATTTTAAAAATATGAACCCCCTCTCTCCATGAATGATCCTCGTTAAGTCATTTTATACGCGTGTATAGAAGAGACGGCTACATATATACAGTAAACTTTGAAATAGAGTCTTTGTAAAAAGAATAAGCATGATTTGTCAGTTTTTTTTAGTGTGTAACTTTCAGAAAATATTCATGATTTATTTCGGAACATATAAAGAAATATGGATATTATTGATCAAACATATGCTTTGTCAGATACAGAAGATTTTGTTATATTTTATTGGACATTTATTTAAATCATATCTGGATTTTTCTATTTGTCATAATATTTGAATTCATCAACTTGGTTTTAGGGAAATACTGTTGTGTAGTAAATTTACTTTCCTTCCTGAAATGTACTTAATATACAGTACATTTGTACATGGGTACAATCAGATGTAATAAATCATATTTTTTAAGCATAATTTTGGTTTTATATTTTGCCTTCATTGTTGCTGACATATCATGTTGTGAAAAGTACCCTGCCCAATTATAATGATATGGATATGATATAGGTAGAAGACATGAAAGGGAGAAAAACATATCTGAGATATGATCCTATATAATTCAATAATTTCAACACCAAACGTACGTCATTCCTGCAGCTGATTACCTAAATTAGACCATACTAACCTTCTACCTGCTACAGCTAACCAGAGACACCCTATGGAACAGTGATGTTAATACTAACCCAGAATTAAAAGGGTTAACCTTATCTTTAAATCATATCCACTTGGAATAAAACATGATTAACCCTTTCCATGCTGAAGGCCACCATAGATGCCTAAAGAGCAGTGACTGTACCTAATCCAGCAGGGAGAGGGTTAAATTAAATCCAATAGTGCCGATAAACAAACAATTTACTCAAAGTAGTTGATTTTGTATAATATCAACCCTTGATGCTAATACCAACCCAGAAGTAAAAGGGTTAACCTTATCTTAAAATCCTATTCCCTCAGAATAAAACATGATTAAACGAAATCCAATAGTGACGATAAGCGAACAATTTACTCAAAGTAGCCTAATTGGTATAATATTAAACCTTAAAGTGTTTTTTTTTTCATTTCTCCTTGACTAGCCAGACTTCGGGGATAATAGATTTGTCTTTCAACAATGTAATTACCTGTGGAAAGTGACTACAGTGTTAGACCATTGGAGGTTCAGCTTGTAATTGCCACAAACTGGCGTGAAAACCTACAGCGTTGCGGCCGTGTATCAAAGCCGTCACTGACGATGCTGGCTCCTACGAGACTCCCGACTCCTCCGAGACGAGAACGGAGCACAAGCCAGGCTAGCTCCAGTTTGTAGACAAGCCAATCTTAGACTGGGACAAGTCCTATTCTGATAAACACACAGGCACCACCTCCAGAAGCTGCCAGCCATTAACATGGATAACATCTACCTCACTGCACCACACAACAACCATCGTTAATGTCCACTTGTCAGGTGATTTTCACTTACATCCGCCATGATTTTTTAGTTTTTTTGTTTTTGTGCAGTAACCTTCTCAGTATGTGCAAGAAGGAAGTTAGGAATTTAGTGGATTTTTTTCTTTCTTTTTTTTTTTTTTCTTTTTTTTTTTGCAGTGATATTTCACATGAACAACATTTTACATCGCTTTTATTTTCATGGTGATATTTAACATTAACATTTTACATAGTTTTTATTTTTGCAGTGATATTTCACATGATCAACAACACTATTAATACATAGTGTAGTAGATCATGGAATTAATACATTATGTAGTAGATCAAAGACCCATAGAAGGTCACAACTGATATAAATAAATATTCATTAATATTTCAATGGGAACACCTTGGTAATAGATAATCTCAACAATCTCCTCAAAATTTACATATGCAGATAATTAATATTAGTTGATTGACAATTAATATTAATTATTCATTATTCCATTATTATAGCAGATATGATATGTTGCATTCGAACATAATTATTGATTAAACTTAATACCAATTAATGCGTGGAATCATATCACGTACCATATGGTCAGAGATAATAAATATACTTAACAAAATACAGTAAGGGCTAGCAGATAATTTTGTGAGAAAGGTTTCTATTAAAAATTGGAACTGCTTGGAGAATCTGGCGCCATTATTCTTCCAATATGTCTGCAAGTGATGCCAACGTACCTGAAGCCTGTAGACATTTGGAAATCCTTTGTTGTAAATATACATTGCTAAATTTACATGTCTAAAAAGTTTAGTGGCCTTTAATTAACCCTCTCCCTGTTGAATTATGCACAGGTACAGTTCTTTAGGGTATCTCCAGTTGCCTTCAGCATGGAGAGGGTTAATTTAGTTGAGTATATTATTATTGCCCCAGTCATTCAGGATGGACTGTCATGAATAATAAACAATCAACTGGACCTTGGTCCATTTTCCAGCTGTAAAATTGAGACTGAGGTTATGGCTATGCAATGACTGGCAGCAATAGACAAGCCATAGACAAGTCATGTATATATACAACTGCCAATCAAACCCTGGGTGAGTGAACAGGAAGAAAAATATGCAGTGGTGTAAGTTTTGGTACAAGTATTTTATGGGTGACTCTATGTAGTATACATTTTAACTTGTGTACTTATGTATAGATATATGTGTGCCCTCAATACAATGACATTTACTTCTCCAAAGATTTGGATAAATTAATTAGCATTAGATCTATAAAAATAAATTATAAAAATTATAAATAAATAATTAAAATTGTATGTAGAAATTATTTTACCTTTTTTAATGTTTTATTTTATATCAAATTAATTTTATTATTGTTTTACTCTGTCTTGTTATTGAACAAACCTCACCATTTACTAAATGGTTGAAAAGAAAACAACATTTACTAAATAGACCCATGTTATTTGTTTTGGTACATAATTACATTCGAGAATATATTCTTCTTATTCTGTCATGTTATTGCAACACAAGGTCACATAATTTGGAATATTTAATAAAAATTACTCCATAGAACTTTTAATTGAATTATCAGTTAGACATTTCCGAATTCTCTCTATTGAGAGTATTAACAAATATTTCCAACAAAACAGCGGACATCACAATACATACTTAATCATCTAAATCTATTCTTTCAGAGATGAAGAAATAACATATCAATAATGTCTTCTCAACACTCACATTAATGTATGGCCAGTGAAAACAAATGCCAGTTAATTGCATAGGCATGATGATCAATATTCCAGTTTGTTATTGTACCACGAGGAGAGATTGCCTCAATATCCGATTGCGTTCAATACAATCTGCTCTTATAACACTGAGACCAAGCATTGTCAGGCTCAGTACAAGTGTTCACAGTGAAACTTAGTTTAGTACACCTAGACTAACAATAATTATCTCAGTGTGAAAGAAAAACACTAAGATAAAATAATAACAAAATATAATTATAATAATTAAATTTTGTCTCTCAGTTCTACGGACTGGTATATATTGTAATAATAATAATAATAATAATAATAATAATAATAATACATGTAATAATAATAATAAATAATACTACTACTAATAATAATAATTTTTAAAAATAATAATACTAATAATAAATAATATAATAATAATAATAATAATAAAAATAAAATTAAAAATTAAAAATAAAAATAAAAATAAAATACTAATAATACAAATAATAATAATAATACATTTAAATGCATGTTTAGCATGGTACATCAACTAAGTTAATTTCTGACAGATATACCACTAAAGCAAACACAATTATTATAGATGCACAATGGTGAAATTAAAAACCTGACCGATATTTTGACACCCAGCCACCCTTGCATCACCTCCCACCCCAGGGCCCATGGTGACATCTTCACCCCCACACAACTGCTCAGTTTGTTTACCCCACCCCTTGGCTGTGGATGAAGGACACATGTAGGTCTTGAGGGTCTTCGGGGTCTTCACAGTTTGGTCCAAGATCAAAGAATTGTTGTTAACCTGCTGGTACTAATGGTAGAGATTGATAATACCCCCCTGGTCAATAAATGCTAGAGAATACACCCTCTGGACAATACATTATATGGACAATACAATTTATGAACAATACATCCCCTGAAAGTTACTCCTCCAAACAGTACACCTTCTGGACAAAACATCCTCTGCACAATACCTTTTCTGAACTCTACACTTTGGAAGTTACTGCTTCAGACAATACATCTTATAAACAATACAGCTTCTGAACAATACATCATTTAGACAATACATTCTCCGGACAATACACTTTATTAACAACACATCCTCTTTAAGTTCCTACTCCAGATAAAATGTCATGTGGACAGTACACCTTCTGAACAATACATAATTTGGACAATACATTTTCTGGACAATGCACTATGAACAATACATCCCCTGGAAGTTACTGCTCCAGACAATACAGTTTCGTTTAAACATATTTTATTCGAGATGAAATGGATAGGTTACAACTTAAGTGAAAACTGCTCCAAGAGAAGGGAAAGAAAAGATGGTGAGAGAAGAAAGAAATAATATAATTGATACATGTACATATATATTTAAATTTTCTATACTAATATTTACATATATTATACATACGGTACATACATACATACATACAAAATAAGCATGTTAAGCAAATCATTTTGTTTGTTTAATGTGCATTTGTACTAACCCTAAAATACTTTCATTTGCAGATACTGTTACTAGTAAATTCAAACAGCTATTTAACAATAGATTAAATGGCTGTTCGGATTTACTAGTACCCGGTATCTGAAAATAAATCTTATGGACAATACACCTTCTGAGCAGTATTTATTTAGACAATACATCCTATTGGTTTAATTTAGTTTAGTTTAATCACAATAGAAATTGATTGGGTACAAATTATGCCAACTTAGGAAAAAACATGCTCATGAAATATTTACATATATATCCTATTACAATAAATAATAATGGACAACACTTGTCCAATCCTCAAAATATCACTGTGATGTTGAATATTAAGTGAATTAGAGATCTTCAAAATCCTTTTCATACCAGTATTCAAAAACACATTTACAAAACCATCTTTATCTAATGTTTCATCATCATGGAATGAGCAACAAATAAAAATGTTAGTAATAAAAGCGAAAGGATCTGTATTTTTTATTGAGCGATTCATTCATACTTTTCCATTAATGTCTTTTCAGCTTGCAATGTGTTTCAAGGATATTTCCTGTGTGTGTGGGTAAAATAAATAATTCTTTTGAAGGATTGATATGATATATTTGGAGATGATATAAACTAACTACCACATGGTAGTTCTGAGTTTAACATTACTGACAACATTTTCACCAATATGTATCTGAGTTTAATGTCATAGATTTCCACCAATTTGTGATGAATCGCCTGAAGAAGTGTGTTACATCAACATCCAACTAGCGCAATATAATAATGTTCTCAGTATCCAACCTCCATGACATCACAATCGCCTCCATCGCAGTCTTGTTGACAATAACACGCCACATAAGTATTACTTTAGATTACTTATATACATAGATCAATTTTATACCTCGCCACTTGGGTCCAATATTGGTACAAAGCCATATACATAATCCTGAATCCTCAGTCATTTCCATTTCAATTCCTCCCCCTTTCTCCCAAAACCCTCCTCCCCTTCAAACCCTTAACCCCTCAGGGGTCAACACGATGACCTTCAATGGCTGCCCAATAACCGGAATCTTCATCTGACTCAGAGAACACATGGCTCAAGTCAATTTGTTGAGCAATCGTCTCGAAAAATTATTAAAGGATCCTTGAAACTTGGGTTCCCATTTCCCAGTTCAATATGAGTGCATGTTGTAACCGGGTTCGAGATCTGTATAGTCAGCTTTGTATTTAATTAGAAATCCGTCAAGCAATCTGATGTTCTGAAGAGCGGCCATTACAGAGAACAACACATGGCAGTAGAGTTCAATTTGAGAATTCTGGAAAATTCTGAATGGCCTAATGTCTAGATTGGTCAATGGGAATGTTGGAGAAATATTATTTGTGCATACTGCAAACAAAATAATAATTAACCCTTGAGTGTGACCATTACAAGGACCAACACATGGCGTAGCAGAGAGTTCAATTTGAGAATTCTGGAAAATTCTCAATCACTGAATGTCATAATCTCTTGATTGGTCAACGGACATTTTCGTGGAAATATTATTCATGCATATTGAAAGCAAAATAAAAATTGATCTGGTCTTTGCAGGACAGCAATTTGGGTTGTCCTATTGTGAAATGATTGTGATGGATACAGTAGTTAAAGGGTTAAATACATGTCACCAGATTGATTTTTTTTCTTCTTCTGCAATTTCCAATAGTATTAAAGCCATCTTGTAACATGGTAAATGATTACCGCAAGAGTATATGCATGAAAATCAGTGTTGATACAGTTGAATGTGTGAGTTGTTTTTTTACGTGGCAGCAGAAATCGTCCACCCATATTATTATATCCAACAATTGATACAGATCAACAAAGGGTTATAACTATACATACATAAATATTGGTTCCAAATCTTCATTACCTATGGAATACTTTCCATACTACAGAAAATACATGTATAACATACCACCATGGATTGAGTTCAAACCCAGAATATTTAATTTTTAATTTTTCACATCCTTCAACTTAAGATTTGTTTTGTCTGACCATTACACTGCAGAAATTACTTTCATCAAGCAATCATTGCAAGTCGTATTTGACTCCTAACGATCGCAAAACAATTCATACGCATCTCTTGCAAGACCTTGTAGACAAAAGTCTTCAGGCAAACTCATAAACTTTATCGCATCCAGCTTTGTCCCTGAGCGAATATCGACAATAATTGCCTTATGATGGTTACATTGGGGGACGTTCTGATACAAGTGCCCCCTTCTCAGACAGACGATTAATAAGTTCTCGTCACCCTAATCAGAACTTAATAGTTCCTACCAAAGGGGACGCAACTCATTCCCTAATCGCATTACACCAGAAGTCAACAGTGAGGTCACGCAATTCCGCTCAATACCATCAGACAAATGAAATAGAAAAAGTTCCCTTTCCTCGCTGAAATTGTAAGGGTTAATTAAACTATATTGTATGGTTCCATTTCAAAATTGAATTGACTAATTTAATCTTATTGAATGGGTTAATTTAACTAATTTAATGAACCATAGAGACTCAACTTTCCAAGTCCTTGCACTAAAATACGGACATTCAATTTCGGGTAACAATTGGAAATATTCTTTACCAAAAAACCCACAAAAATCAATATTTTTAACATGGCCTACCAGACATGCACCATAAATACTGCTCACGTTGTAACCTCTGTTAATGTCCACAGAATTCATTATTAAGACATTCCAAGACGAAGGAATCTTGGTAAGTCCCTTCTGAGGAATTGCTCATGTTCTGGCATTAGTGGCTGTTGTCAAGCTAAAGCAAGATAGATCTGTTGGTCATCAAGCCCCAGTATCTAATCATCTGGAACAGGGACATTCCAAGCCCACCCTGCGATAACATGGAATTGTGTTTTAATGAGGGATGAGCTGGGAGGGTCAATACTTCAAACATGACAATGGCCTCTCTGGGCCTACAGGACAGAGGCCAACATTTGTGAGCCAGTTGATCCCCCTAGATGATCCTCCCGAAGGTGATCCCCTAGGGACCCTGAAACATGGATTTCTAGATGCTTGCCTTATTTACTAGAAACATTGCTTTTCATAAATTGTTTTTCATACATTACCCAATAACTTGCGTTTCTTTAGGTGTTCTTGTTATTTCCTGCAAACATGTTCCTCATAAATTATTACCCTCAAAATATATTTTCCACAACTGATTCCCTTATTTCCTGGAAAAATGCTTTCTAGATGCTGCCTTTATTTATCTGAAACATAATTTCTAGATACTCCGCTTATTTCCTGAAACATGTTTTCTAGATGTTCACTATATTTTCCAGAAACATGGTTTCAAACGCTCTCTTTATTTCCTGAAACATGTTTTCTAGATGCCGCCTATTTCCTGAAACATATTTTATAGATGCTCTCTATTTCCCAGAACCATTGTTTCAAATGCTCCCTTTATTTTACAGAAACATGTTTTATAAATGCTGCCTATTTCCTGAAACATGTTTTCTAGATGTTCACAATATTTTCCAGAAACATGGTTTCAAACACTTCCTTTATTTCCTGAAACATGTTTTCTAGATGCTCCCTTTATTTTCCAGAACCATTGTTTCAAATGCTCCCTTTATTTTACATTACAGAAACATGTTTTCTAGATGCCGCCTACAATCAAAGAAAACAAAAATGGTTTTCTAGCTGCTGCCATTATTACACTGGGAGATTGATCCCTTCATCTGGTCTCATCAACCAGGTGTGTAAATTCAAGCCAACGCTTAATTGAAATGTCTGTGTCAATTTTCGAGACGATTTCACATCCCCAATGTGTTAAATAAAGATCATACCCCATGTGCTAAATAAAGTTAAATAATCCATGAGAAATTAGAAGTCAATTGGCATAGTCTTTTGAGCTGATCGAGTTGATCTTCATTCCATTAAAAGAGCAATTCACCATTGTGAGTGATGAATTCAGACTGTCATTGAGTATTAAGAAGTGTGTTTAGTGCTATGTTACTGAAACCATCTATGACGGTTGTAATTCATTGTGCAAACAAATTTGTCGCCAAGAAGTGTGTTGTGTCATCAAACACATCTATAAGGGTTTCTAATTGGTTGTTCAAACATGTCCCTGAAGTGAGCTGAGTAACACTGCATCTCATTGGCCAACTGCAAGTGATGGATATCTGGGTTCCATTCCATGAGAGTCATAATGACAACTTGTAGTGCTATGACTGTTCTGTGGAATAACAACAAGATCCATAGTCCCCCATTCCTTACAGAACAACCCTCACCCCCACTGCACGTAACCCCACCCCACCACACCACACTAGACTGCACTTAACTAAACCATTACGCCAACCCACCACCACCTTCTCATTTCATTAAAAAACAAAAACATTTAAGGATTTAATTTTAATAATTAGCCATGGAAAACTAACAATACACCATGTCATTGAAATGACAATCGGCTTAATCTAGCCAATCAAAGCAATGGATAATGACATTATTTTATTTCTGCGACTTCACGCACCGAAGAGGCACCATGCAGGGAGACAACTCAGTTTATTGGCCGCGCACAGCGGGTCATCACATATGGCAACAAAGGGAAGCCCGAGTCACTTTAATCAAATTGCTGGATAATTTCCAAGCGTGTGTTTTTAGCCCATTGATCTCAAAGTCAGGTCATCATGCGTGCAATTAAATGAGACAAACCCCAGTTATTTAATCACATTTACGCGCGGATTTAAGATGCAATGAGAACACATACACACAGACACACACTACGCATGCACGCACACACAGACACACTATATGCATGCACATGCACGCGCACACACACACACACACACACTACACATACATACTACGTATGTATACACACACACACACACACACACACACACTACGCATACATACTACGTATGCATACACACACACACACTACGCATACATGCACGCACACACTATACATGCACACACACACTATGAATGCACAGACACATACACACATGCAAACACACACTACGCATGTACACACACACACACACACACACACACATACACAGACACACTCTTTCTCTCTCTCTCGTATGCATGCACGCATAAATGATACACACAATATCAGATAAATAGATTTCAATGGGAAACAGTATTTCTATGCCAGTTTGCCAGCCAAGGAAACCTAAACATATTATACACAGCCAGTCGTCAATCTGAACTGACTCATAATTAACTTAACCTTAAATCCACGCAAGACAAATCTGGTTTAATCTGTCACTGGGGGACCAACGGAAAGCAAAACTCGAAATCGCAACATGATTCCAATATTAAATTGCATGGGATTTCAGTATTCTTTGTAAACGAAGGATATGTAAAAAGAAAATGTCATATGCAATTACATATGAGATTGGATTGGATTAGATTTCATCTATATACAGAATATTACAACCTGTATTAGTAAGAGTATCAATCGGTGTAAATACAATACCTCTTATGATATATACTCAACAAAATAAATTAAGAACCGTCAGATATTTTGTGGGGAAGTTTTTGAACCAAATTTTGGAACTTTGCTTGAGGAATCTGGTCCAATTTTTCTTCCAATGTGTCTACAAGTTCTTGAAGATTACCTGGAGCTTGTAGATGTTTTAAGTTCTTCATTGTTAAAATAATATAGACCGAAATGTATCTGTTAAAAAAACACACCAGCCATTTATATTGTTGAATATATATAATTGATTAGGTATTGACATTCATAGCCATATCACTAGTAATGATATAGGAGAAAACAATTTATAGATTACTTCTCTATGTATTATTCCATTTGCAATCCTGGACAATTCTAAAAGGTTTCCAGAATCAGATTCATAAAGACAGACTTAAATACCTAAAGGTTTTCAAGAACTCCAATATCCAAATGCTTTGAAGAATTCAAATTCATAATGGTTTTGAAGCACTCAATCTCATAAAGGTCTTGAAACACTCAATTTTACAAAAGTTTTCAAGGACTCAAATTCATAAAGGTTTTTGAAGGACTTGGAATATCTAAAAGATTCGAAAGGTTTGCACAGAAGAAACCCTGAATAAAACATTGCTTCAGTAAACAACACAACCTCTAACAAACATTCGGTTCCACTTTATCGATATCGTAATCAAATTAGACGTGTGTTAGTGTTCTATAATTATTACTTTGGTCAATAGTAGTATTTGCCTGGGACCCTTTGTGTAACCTAGGGCAACGCTTTTAAAGCAGCCCTGTGATTTTAATCCATTTGTATTGTTTGTAATTAAACCTGGAACTTGGAAAAGGCATTTTTACTACAGTATATGGATTCCGTTAGTTCTTTGAGTAACATCATCAGCAAGTTAGTTCTTTGAACAACATCATCAGCATGTGACCTTTGACCTGTGACCACCATTAGGGCATTTCCAGTTGCCTTCAGGACAAAGGAGGTTAATTAGTTCACTCATATCATTGTTTGCATGTTTTGTGTGTACATGTCTTTCTTGTACTGGATTTCCACCAGCTGATGGTGCTAGTTCACTAGACTATTCTGACAAAGATGCAAAATGGACTCGGACACATTCAGGCCCCGAGATTATGAAAATATTCTGAGTACAATTTCATTATCAATGCAAAGGTTTGTTTATAAATCCCTATATATAATCTGAGCTTCAGCATGAAATTGTACTCACAAATTTTGGTAATATTGGGGCTGGGCCATGTGCCCCTATCTGCACCATTAGACAGACCGATGAGGCACTTTTCATGGACATTTCCATAACAACTCCTACTACTGGCGTACATTTTGATTCATAGGTAAATGCATAGAGAACTTAAACCACTAGACCCACCTCAATGACCTGAGCTACAGAGCAGACAAGAAAGTCCTCGGTGAATACACCGCAGCAACTCTATTGCCAAGAGAAATATGAATATAGATATGATTTGGAAGAATTTGATGCCTCTATATCCCAGATGAAATCTGTGAATTATCTTCTTTACTGTAATGCAATAGTTCCTGCAGAAAACAACTCACTCATGATCAAAAACAATTTGATTCAACTGTAATAAGAAATGTTACAGCTCAACTGTAGTAATCAATAATATAACTTGATCATACTACAACATAATACAGCTAAAGAATAATAAAAAAATAAATGTTTTCTTTAGAACCACTTTCAAGATTCTTTCAAAACAGCATAAAATGTTTTTGAATTAGTGCTTCATGTCACAGCCATATGCGACGACTTAATAAAAATAAAAACAATAACATTAAAATAAATAAGAACATAACTTAAGGATGCCATAATGTGCTATTTCAAAATGCTACATTATTTTTACTCTAGTCAATGGATTAGTATGTCCTCATTTCCCTGGGGAGTATACCACTCAAGTTGTTGTTTCATGTACTAAAATCATAGATATCATTGACATTGTCATTTCCATGTCATCCTAACAGGTACCCATTCACTGCTGATCATAATTTAAAAAAGTTACATTTTGAAAATATACTAGTATAAATATGCACGTACACACTGCACCATACATTTGTTTTTCTCCAAAACCATAATAAACATAAGAACCATTTATAACTACCATCTTCAGGACCATAGAAATTCAAGACAAATTGGAATAGCATGAAACCAGTACATCAGTAGGTAGCTCGGTGATCAAATCAAGCATCTCCCTGAGATCCACAGGAAAGAGTCATCACAGACTATAGGTGTCTCAATCACAGAACTGACAGCAAATAACGTCTGTCTCAATACCTCTCTACCTCCTCTCGTCTCGGATAGACCTGATTACGAATGAATAGTATACGACAAATGTGGCCGATTCATCAAAATCTAATCAGAAGATTTAACCAACTGATTGCTGTATAACTGCAGGAATGTTAAGGAAAACGTGTATACAGAAATGTTTAGGAAAATGTATTTACAGAAATGTTTATGAAAATGTGCATACAGATATGTTTAGGAAAATGCATATGCATAAATGTTTAGGAAAAGGTGCATAAAGATATGTTTAGGAAAATGTGTATACATAAATGTTTAGGAAAAGGTGCATACAGAGATGTTCAGGAAAATGTGTATACATAAATGTTTAGGAAAAGGTGCATACAGATATGTTTAGGAAAATGCATATACATATATGTTTAGGAAAAGGTGCATATATATACAGATATGTTTAGGAAAAGGGGTAAAAGGTATGCAGGTATATTTTGAAGAGATGCAGAGAATCAATTCAAAAGTCTCCAATAAAATGTAAAACTGTAAAGCAAATTCTGTAAATATTTAATCAACCTGAGATTACGAAATGTTTTGAGTACGATTTCATGCTCACTCGAAAGAATTTCATATGTGGATATGTGAATGAAACAAAAGTTGAGCATGAAATCCTCCTCGGAAAAGTTTCGTAATCTCAGGACCAGTACGTCTTCTGCAAATACTTCTTTATAAAATGTACAAAGTACATCCAACATGAATAGTTAATGCAGCCAGAATCTGGAACAGTACACCTTAACAACAGCTTCAATCACAGACCTAATCGACTTCACATATATATGTATGTCAAGATATGAAATAATCATTCTCAATTCGTCTGGCACAACTGACCTAGAGTAGCATCAATCGCGGTCAAAGTGAGATGTTTATTTACTTCTGACAACTGCCCTAGTCCAATCAATTACATCACAATGTAAGATTGTATCTATCGCAATCGATAGGAACGTTGTGGGCTGTAGAATTGGTGCTCGAGTTCATTACATTGGTATCTCCATTGAGCAAGCCCCTTGAGACTACCATAGCCGACTAGTATTGGGAGTCATCCACACCGGAATCAATAGCTTGGTGTACAGTAGTAGTTACAAGATACAGTCCCACGCTGGTCTCTACCTGCAGTCTATTATACCTTCTAAACCTCTTGTGACCTGTCTGCCCATAGACTGTCTGCTCTACCACCAGTACCTACTTCAGCACCTTCTATACTGTCTGCCCATAGACTGTCTGCTCTACCACCAGTACCTGACTTAGTGCCTACTTCTGCACCTTCTATACTGTCTCCTCTACCACTAGTGTCTACTTCAACACCTTCTATACTGTCTGCTCTACTACCAATGCCTGACTTAGTGTCTACTTCAGCACCGTCTATACTGTCTGCTCTACCACTAGTGTCTACTTAAGCACCTTCTATACTGTCTGCTCCACCACCAGTACCTGACTTAGTGTCTACTTCAGCACCTTCTATACTGTCTGCTCTACCACCAATGTCTACTTTAGCACCTTCTATAATGTCTGCTCTACCACCAGTACCTGACTTAGTGTCTACTTCAGCACCTTCTATACTGTCTGCTTTGCCACAAGTGCCTACTTCAGCACTTTCTATACTGTCTGCTTTACCTGATATAGTGGGGTGGTAGCACAATGGTAGAATGTTCAAGTCCTGTCCTGGGAGCTTAGCATCAATTATCACAGTAGTTATCTTTCTGATGTGATATTGATAGGATGCACTATCTGTAGAGTGGCAATGCAGATTTCATCATTGGTTTGTCAGTATCAGCTGGTGCTAGCAGGTTTACTGCAACATTCAGCACTATGGATGTTGCAGGTATCCTCCTGCCATAAACTAACAATTCATGATATAAGTGAAAGAATTTTTAAAGTGACTCTAAATCCCAATGTAAAATAAATATAATAAAAAAATAAAATTGCCACCTTCTCTACCATCTTCACTACCACCTGCTCTACAATCTGCCCTATCATCTGCACCACCACCTGCTCTACCAACTGCTTTAGCACCTTCACTATACAGCTCTACCACCTGCTCTACTATCTGCTTTAGCACCTTCACTATTCAGCTCTACCACCTGCCCTACTACACCTTCCTTACCGCCTATCCTACCAGCTTCAACACCGCCTGGATATCCTACCGCCTTCCAATACCGCCTACACTACTGCTATGACACTCGCCGCGGAATCCCATTATCGGAAACTGAAAGCAAGCCAGATGACCCATTCACAACCGGGGAATCCAATAAAAGCCCCATTCCATGAGTTAGCTTGCATACTTTGTTGACCAATGAAGTCAGTTCAATACCTACAGAAGAGCGCTATCATCCCTGCGATTCCCATCACGGGGATTTACCTCCAACCGTACAATAGCCGGGCAAACAGGCGCATAATTGCCCAGAGCATTGGGAATAGAATTAGGAGCCCCGAATCATATCAGTGCAGAAGTAACTAAATAACATATTTCCAGCCAATACAACATCATGCAAATATACAGTCCATGAGGCCGGATAACTGCGCATTAATTCGACAACCTGAGATTTATGAGGCGGCTCGAAGTGTAGTGTTCTTCTTGAAGGGTGAAATGAATGTGTGCTTGAAATTGGAGCAAGATGCATTTAACACTGGTGGAATCTTAATTTGACACATGTACTAAAATATCACACTGGGTGTATTCATGCTAGAAAGTAATAACAAAGAATGTCCTAGATATAGTGTCCTGATCTTCATAGAATGTCTTGTATGTAGTGTGTCCTTGCTACCATGTCCTACATAGAGCATACCTTGACACAAACTTGATTTAATACAGCTCTAAGGAATGAACTACTTTTGTTTCATGGTCTTACATTTCACAGTGTTATTACTCTCAATCAGTTGGAACAGTGATCAAATATTTCAAGTAACATACAGTAAACCTATCCACAGAAACATCATTCTGACTCACAGCACTAAATTCTAGATTCAACATCTCAATAATCCCAAACTCTACATACCTCAATAATCCCAAATTCTCCATACAACCTCAATAATCCCAAACTCTAGATTTACTACCTCAAATAATCCCAAACTCTAGATTCACCACCTCAAATAATCCCAAATCATTATTCACCACCTCAAACATCCCAAACTCTACTTACCACCTCAGTAATCCCAGAATCTGGATTCCCTAGCTAAAAGATCGCAAGTTCTATATTTATATTCAGCCGCTCAATCATTAAGCAATACATGTCATGTGCATGTTCATTTTCAAACTGACAGTAGCAGATAAAAATGATTAAAAATCAACAAACTTCACCTGACAAAGATCTGTGCATCACTTCACAACCCCTACACGTTACTTCACAACCCCTACACGTTACTTCATAACCTGTACACGTTACTTCACAACCTGTACACGTTACTTCACAACCTGTACACATTACTTCACAACCTGTACACGTTACTTCACAGCCTGTACACATTACTTTACAACCTGTACACTACTCATCAACCCCTGCGTGGGATGCCAGCGCTAAATAGAACCTGATTTTATGGAAATAAATAATCCTGGCAGATAAATATTTCATTTCGTAATAGGTAATCAATCCACGTTAAATATCACTCCGCTGAATCTACTGCCAGGAATAAATGTTTAATATTAGTAATGTTTACTTGATGTTCCTGACTTCATGATTTAAAAAAAGAAAAGTTTTAATGGTTCACAGACTAATGATGCCGTTGTCTGCTGATTTTCACATCATTTGGAGAACATTAAAGATATTTGTCAGATGACATCAAATTTTTAATGCCACTGCAATATCCAGACCTAAATTAACCACCGATGCTGTAAATGAGTTCAATATAATACTGAAAAATAGTATTTATATTTAGCCTCTTAACTTGAATACCCAACTTAGGAATACTATTTATATTTACCTGGCATAGCAACAATTATGATTTCAGCAGGCCCCAATTTTAGCCACGTCCAGGGCAAACAAACTGACCTCTGGACAAATAAATCAAAATTGGAAAATTGCCATGTACAACTTAAAGTGGCAATAAAATAGATTTCACAATATGGCCACCAAGGCAGACATATTGGAAATTTGATCATAAAACATCTGAATATACAGTAGTAGTAAAAGTGACTTGTTTCAGTGTTCAGTCTGTCCGCACGCCCACGAGGGTTATCCTTGCACGCACGCATGTCGTGTTACTTTTTGTTTGTTTTTCAACATGTTTCTCATTGATCACTGGCCAACATGTATGAGGACGGGTAACTTCTCAGACTTACCAGTCCTCATGTCTGACAGTGAAATTTTATACACTGTTGAGACTGCTATTATGCACATAATCGAAATTCCATGCTGGCTTACAAAATATTTGCATATGTTTTTTCAATTGGGGTTTAGAGCCGCTTTCAAGGTTTGTGAGTTTAGAGGAAGAGGAACCAGGAGGAAACAAACATTGATACCTGGCTCCTAGGACAGGATTTGAACGCGGTGCTTTTGATTTAAGTCCAATTTAACGTATATTCTACCATTGCGCTATTAGAATAGAATCTAACCTAGATATAATAGGTGAGCCACGATGCTAAGTCGCTGACTGCCACTCTCGTTAGCTTATCTTACCACTATTTGAGCAATTTGGCACGTCACTAACATTTTCAATGTACCAGAGTTGTACCAATTGTTCGCATTAATTTTGTCGATTAATTAAAAGATCCAGACTTTCAGTTTAAGGGGGTATTTTAAGGGGGGCTCATAATTTTAGTGCGTATTTTAGTTCATTTATACGATAATGAACTGTAGTTAACATCCTTCTAGGATGCATTTCAGCAAACATGTCTAAAGCTTTGTCAATATCAAGTGTTATAACCCAACCTTAATACAAAATATATGTTTGTTAAATATAATTCTCAAATTCCCCAAGCCAGGTATATATACATATATATTTTTATTTTTATTTTCAAAGTTTTGTTGATAATTACATACTATTATTAATACAAAATACAAACTACAAAAGTTTAGATAGGATATTTCATGTCTAGTATCTTTCTTGTGACGTAGGGGTGCTACTCGTAATCTGCTTTCTCAAGTCACAAGATTAGAGATACATACTATTTTACTAGCCACATAAAATATGCACTATAAAGATCATAAGATGTTAGGTGTATAATAAAAATCTTGATATTTGTCTGCCTTTAAAAAAAAAAGGTCTAAGGGAAGTAACTCTGCAACCCAAATACTCGCGACTAACTTTACAAAGTTTTCATAATATTTTATTCACGTTATCAGTTTACAGCTAAGATACAGTCACAAATACAGTCTGTCTTTCTTAGTTTCTATATTGTCCTATATTCTGGTCGATATATAGTAGTGAGACGTTCATATAGCAGAAGTATCGTAACGTACGTTAGAAAACCTCTGGACGATGGGCGCGTGGTTCACATCCGGTTTTTCTCATCACGATCGATGTATCTAAGCTTCCTAACAGCTTACACCCTGTCTAGTTTCTAACAACGATGCAAACTCATACTAATGATAAACTTATTTACTAATACAACAATAGGACATAGTAGATAATGCTGGCACACGACAGTATATTCACAGTGACGGGTGTTGAACTGTAGGCGGTCAGGAATAAGGGGGAGCTCAGCAGTTCGATGGGTGGAGGGTCACGAAGGGGAGGGGGTTCCATTCGCTATAATATTATACGCACAAAAAATATACGATCATCATCATCTAATAGATTTTAAAGGCAATGGGTTTGTTTACATAGTTCATGGTCAAACATACTGTTACTTGATGTGTCTACACAACTATTGTTGCCTAACATAGGCCGAAATGACGAATAGTCTAGTCAAAATAACTTTTCACCTAGAACAAAATGGTATAGTTCTAAGCTTTCTTTCCATGAAAAAATGCATAATATTATCCTCTGTAACATATCCAAATGCCCCTAAAATCTACTTTGGGGGAAAAAAAAGTTATTAGCAAATATGTTGACATTTAAAATACATAAAAATAATGATATTGTAGTTGTCTCCCCTTAGTCTGGTCCATTACTCCATTATTAGCCGTAATCTAGAGAAAGAAATGGGTATAGAATATTTCTTTACATCACAATATGCAGAATAATATCCTCTATGACATATCAAAAATCCCCTTTGAGGAAAAAAGGTTATTAGCAAATATATTGACATTTAAAATACATAAAACACCCTTCCTGTGCATATCACTAAAAGTCAACCTGAGTTACTAGTCTAGTCAAATTACCCTGAGGTGGACATAACCAAAAACAATGGTATGGAAAGTTTCTTGTTATCAGAAGAAGCAAAATCATCCTCTTTTAATATATCCAAAATCCGAAACAAAATCGGCTTTTGGTGAATGTGGACACGATTATTACACGTTGAATGATAACCATTTCTAATTTTTACTGATGTGCTGATGTGGCTAATGAGGTCTTGTGAAAGTAAATAAATATAGTTGATTAGTGTACGTGTTGCATTTTGTATTATCCAAATGAAGTGTTAGTTTATTCTAGTTTATAACTATAGCCATTGATAATATTACTATGATCACCCAGAACACACACATTCTCTCTCTTTCTCTCTCTCTCTATATATATATATACGACAGAGAGGGGGAGAGAGGTTTCAGTAAAGGGAAGGCCTGGAAAGTGTATAGGAACTGGAAGTTGTTGGGATTATATTCATTAAGTCAATGTAGCCACACATACAGGCTAAGAACATTATTCCTAAAATTCTTATTTTCCTCCAGTGCCATATACATCCACTTATCCACAACAACATATTTTATTTAAATAGGTCATATACCAAATTGGGTACATCCCCTTTAAGAGGTCTACTGTGATTCAGTACAGTAGCTACAACCTGCATGCTGCTTTGGTAGAAAAGTGCAAGCTTA
>JAUTBV010146241.1:0-10967 GCA_032361325.1 Lepetodrilus fucensis | reverse complement strand
CTTATCCTCGTAGTAGTCGTCATTATTAGGATCCTCCCTGTACCCGTAAGTCAGTTTCACAATGAGGCTCCCGCCATTACTTTCCAGTCCTATTTAGCATGCAATCTACTGGAGGGACTATATATATATATATATATATATATATCCGATATATTGAGTCCGAGGCCGCCCGGAAGCAGAAATGTCTATATCATTATTCTAATTGACAATATCAGCCAATCACATTTCTCGAATTATTTGCCCCGATACAATGCACGTGCATATCGTGCTGTCTGTGACGCTTCCTCTTCATCAACGTTAAAGCAACGTTGCTCCGCTTTGGCAGGTGATAGGTCGGAATTTTATCAGCATTAATTGATATGTCAAAAACCTACAGATATTAATCATTGGCCAGGTTAACATACAGACTACGTATTTTCAACACGGTTGAGAAGTATAGATCTTTTCTGCCACTCTCTTACTATCCGCTCCGAATGCCCCATGACTGATAAGAATGATTATTTAGATCATGTCTCTCTTAAGTAGTATGATTTCATCTCCGTGCAGATGCATCGCCTCGTCGTAGCTTCCCCAGCAAGTTAATAGACTGGCGGAAGTATATACATCTGTGTATGAATTGATATGAATATTTACGCGGGAAGAACGCTTTCATATCGTTTCCTCTTTCTGCGAGTGTTAAAGAGCGAACCACGCACCTGACTAAATGAGATCTAAATATGGCAGCTATCTAGGAATTCCGATCCATGTTCGTCTTCCGGTTCAGGTTTTATGCTGACAACTGTGACAACCCTGGTATTGCGGATCCAATATGGCAGCCATTGCGAAATTCCTATACTCTCTCACGGAGAAGGATTTGGGCATCTGTTTTCGTTTATCTAACAATCTGGGTGCCATTTTGGAAAACAGTTTAGCCAAACAGAAACAGTATGGGCGCTGGCTGTTGGATAGTGTACGTGATTCGGCGTTGTATTTTAGTTTACCTATGGAGCTGTTTCGGATTAATCTCGTTCCACATTTTACCACTTTTAAGAAATTATAGTCACGCGTCGGTCTCGCATTTACCAGAGGCAGCTGATAAGTAGAATGTCTGATCTATTAGTCGATAGATACATTTAGCAAGGATAAAATCCAGCAAGACACCCCTTTTAGCAACACATTCCAGACCGGAGCTTTTTAATATGGGACTATAAATGTAAATTTAAACATGTCGTATATAATTGTAGCACTTAATGTTAATGCTATGCACCTGGATGATGCATGTTTTCTGTATGATTTCAAGTACTCTTATCTATATACAACCTTGCATTTTCAATACTGATATTAATTTCAATTGATAATTAACACTACTAAAATGGATTACGGTCTTTGCTGATGTATTATGTTATAATGTTTCCCGTATCTAAAACTATATATCGGTATATGGAATAGAGGAGTATATGTGCACACATCATTACATTTTATATTTTAGAGTATATCTCCTTACTACTTGTTGTTGGGTTTTACTATTGATGGATTTTACTATTGATGGATTTTACTAATGAGAGTATTGTTTATTAAACTGTATTAAATGTGAAACCACCAATTTCAAGAAGCGCTGTATTGTACATAATTTGTATTAAGAAACATGTATAATTATGATTATTAATTTTATTGATATTTGTACTTTGCAGAGGGGGGTTATTGTCATGTTGTGTAGCGATAACACAGGGGGAGAATTCTATAGAATTAATACATGAAACAGTATATGTAAAACGTCATTGTGTATTTTAAATATTCTAACTATTAACAATACAGTTCAGTTACTCATTTTCCAATAAATGTATAGAAGATAATGTAATTGTAAACTGCAGAAAATATTTCAATTAATTAAATTAAATCGAATAATTGTGTAAAACGTATTTAATGTCCAAAGAACATGAATGGTATAGTGATTCCTGTCTCTTGTCGTCATCAGTTTTGTTGTTCTACGTCATTACACCAGTGCATTAAGTCAGTGTGGCTTGGACTACGCATCGTCTGTTATAATTTTATGACGAATTCTTTACAGTTTATTGACTGTACATACATCGAATAAATAAATATGTTTAACAGATAACGTATTTTTTCTTTTGTAATTTTATGATGCAATTGAATGCGAGGTGCATTTGCTGACAAGCTCATTCTCAATGTCTTGGAGAGTATGAACAAAATACGAAGTGTCCCTGGATACAATATCAACTGGGGTGCGTTCAGTCAGTGTGGGCTGAGTAAGCCGCTGAGCGAAACGGGTTCCCTGTCCCATTTACGGTTTAATATTTCAATTAATTAAACTAGGTATACTCTTTAGACAATACCTAGTTTGGTAAGCCGCTTCTTAGCAGCTCACAAGCCTTTGCCACTTTGAACGCACCCCAATCTATTGTAATTCTATATACTTCTACTACGTTATAATCCGGGCCCCGTAGCACAGAACAGTAGTATATGTACATATGTCAAATGATTGGAAGTCAAATTTTAGGGACCCGCTAACCATATTCTCAAGTATTGTAACGATAATGGTGAGTCGTGCAATGGACTTACACTTTTAACATGGCAAGAACATTTTACTTACAATTACTCACAATTTTACTTACAATTTTACTTAAAATTTTACTTACAATTACTCACTTTCTTTAGTGCGATGTCATCTTTAACTCAAATTTTAGATGGTGATTTGTGGACGAAACCTTGAGATCCACATCAAAAGGTACTCAAAAACGTGTCGTAACAGCATAACATATTATCTTCAATATTGTTTTCGAAACGTTAACCAACCTATATCACGTCCTGTTTATCAATTACATATACAATCAGTTGTAGTAAATCGTCTATTATTAGACCCTAAAGGTCCCTTCACACCAGAGACGACAAACTTGGCGATTTACGTTCTGAGATAGAACCTTATTATTTATTTATATATGGCTGCACACTAAAAGCGAAATTCGCAACGACAAATTTCTATAGAATCTGTTGTTGTTGTTGTTGTTGTTGTTGTTGTTGTTGTTGTCGCTGCTGGTTGGCGCGGGGATATTTCGCTCGCCTCTGGTGTGTGAGGACCTTCATGCAGTTAGGGTTTAACGTCTGCCCTCCAACGTAGATGGTATAGCAGATGTATTGAACCCGGAAGTCAGCCCAATTATACAGTCTGTCTATATAGACGAAAGCCAGTCTGTCTCGCAGCATCGGAACTTACGTCACGTATTGCTTGCGTAGTGTCCAATATGCATAGCCTATGCGGTAATCTGTACATATAGTTGGACCCGGAAGTCAGACGGTTACCATTTTGTCTCACAGTCTTGGGCCCGTCTGTAAACAGTATTCACTAGCCACTGCGCTTTACCTGAGAGTTAGTTACCAATGTGCGAATGACTAAGGAATCGTCCACATTTGAATATTGACCTTGTTCTGACCTTGAACTCTAAACATTTCTCACGTTACACTTTTTTTAGGATACTTTCGTGTACGGTTATGTTACACGACCGCGGTCCTGAAAAAAAATGCGCACAAAGATAAAGTTGATACGGTATTCCAATCTACAATGCCGGTAACATTAGCACACATTTCTCGGCGGATTTCCAAGATGGTGGTATAGGGTGTCATTTTGAAAGCAAAATTAACCGAACGGTGTACATGTGGCAAACATCACCCACAGAAAGAAATATATATACTTATATCTAATGTTTCACTTTTCTCATAGTAGACACAACATTAAATGTCGGAGAGATTAATCTGGTACTTGTCATAGCTAAATAACATTTAATACGCTTCGTTATCCAAACTAACCTACACGTGCTTCTTCGCATAGAAAACTTTGCCATTAGATTAAAAAAGCATGTGCAATGAAATTTAATAAAATTATTTATATTATGTGTAAAATTGTATATAAGTATCACTATGCTTCATGAATACAATGTTAATGTTCATTAAAAATAAATAATTATCTATAAACTAGTGAAATAATGTACATTTTAAATTTTAGAACATGCACAACTCTATACAAATAAAAACGTTTTAAATGAAAGCAACATCGTGTTGTTCTTACTTTCACTTTAATCTTTCATCATGCAGTATCAAACATCACAATATTTTATAATTACGACACATAAAAATACTTTAAACATTGATCATGTATTGATGGTTATTGTTTGTTTGTTTGGTCTTACGGGAATATATTAATTTTTAATACTTAAAAACATAATCGACTTTGCTGAACATAGCCATCCTTGGATTAATTATATTCGCTGAAAAGAAGTCTCCTCGCTGAAAACAGAACTTATTATTTTAAGCACATTGTAAATTGGTCTGTAATGGAATGAAAACTAATGTCAGTATCTCAAAGGATGGCTTGCAGAAGACACTGGAACTGTGTCTTTTGAACATGCAGCTTTTTCTTATGCCCCAGCGTCTGTCTTTTGGCTACTGGTAGCAGCATCAAAATGTCTTAGCATTGAGGTCTGTACGACTCACACAAGACATCAATAGAACCAGACATTTCAAAAGCCTTCGAGGAAATATTTTCTTTCCAAAAATCAATAAACTAGACGCAAGGACATTCTCAAAAACAAAAGCCCTATTTTCAAGAGGCGCGGTTTGCCGCAAACGTTGTGATACGCCGGAAGGAATCTTACCATCGTCTGGATAAAAGCCAAACTTAATTACGTGAGTATGAATACGTTGCCTGAGGAACTACTTTTCAGGTTTCGTCCGGGGTCGGTTGAGGGTTTCTTTGTTGCTAAAAATCTAGCTGGAAACTAAATAGGAGTAAGAACAACGGTGTAAAAACAAAGGAAATTCCTCGGGCATTTGACCCAAAATTTACAAGGAATGAATTCCACTCAAAGAGCTTTAAGTAAAGCCATAAATATAGAGGAATGAGTTGTGGACGATAGCAATAGGGGTGATCTCAAAACTACTCCAATAAATGAAACGGACATGAAACCATTCGGTTTGGATAACGAATATATTGCATAGTCAACAATGTTACGATAAAGTACCACAGACGAGATTCAACTGTAGACCATAATAATAAGGAAATCAATGTTTTCCTCAAATATTACACAAGCTGTTGTCTTTTAAAATATTTTGAAATACTTTTTTAATGGGAAGGAATACATTTTAGATTATCCTGTTTATCATAACAAGTAATCTGGATAAGATACAAAGTTTGCCACTTAACGTAATCATTGACCGTATGTATACTAAACATAATGCTCTTTCGGACAATTCTTGGGCATGTTATTGATTGCTAATTCTTCACACGATGTCAATATCGCAGTGCTTTGGCCTAATATTAACAGGTTGTTGTACATCGTGAGGTAATTACTATTCAGTGTTCACTATGGGCAATACAATTAAAATAGAAAACACGAATGCACTTTTAAAACAGTCTCAGGACATTTTGAAAACAAAATAAATCCCAACTTAATACATACAAAATAAAATGCAACTTAATACATAAAACCTCTTGCATTTCTGCATTGGTAGAACATTTGCAAAATGTTTTCAAAAATTTTATGTTAAGATGTAACGGTTTCTCCGAATCTTGACAAACAGGTTATCCAATGGTTGGGAAATGTTTTATAGTTGCTGGTAAACATAGCCAAGATAATCCTTTACATCATGGTTTGTAATAATCATCTCAAAGGAACACAATATTTTATAAATGACATGACAACGTCACTATTCAATGTCCATGTAGCTATCAAAGTTCGAGCATTCTCCGTGAGTGTCAGTTTTACCCAAACCGGATGTATTGCCATTCTCCGTAAACACACGTCCTGTGTTTACGAATAAGGAACCGTTTAATATCAGCATTCTGCTTCATCCGAGAACCCTCGAATCCACGATTCCTTAGCAAGTATGCTGATGTCAGTATGCTCGTACACCGTACCGCAGTATAATGATATACGTCTTCATGAACAAATCTAGGTATCATGCTCATGTCTGCACGATCATGCACAGTGCCGCAGCACGATACGTCTCTATTAATAAAAAATATATTAATCATGCTCATGCCTGCACGATCATGCATGCACAGTGCCGCAGTCACAATACGTCTCTATGAACACAATATATTGATCATGCTCATGCCTGCATGATCATGCGCACTATGTACAGAACTCACGATACGTCTACATGAAGAAATTATATTAATCATGCTCATGCCTGCATGATCATGCACACTACAGCAGTCACGCTACGTCTTTTTACGCATAATGTTGACTAACGTATTTCTCCTAGGGTGCCGCCACTTTGATATTTAATACCATTGATCAATAACAATTCATATCTAGCTACAATATATTACATCACCCCAAAGTCGTAACTCTTGAAAGGTCAAGTACGGGTATGTTCTATCCACGAGGCGAGAGTATCGGATATCCCCCAGAACCTAAGGTGTTAACAGGTAGCAAGTTTAGGACACTTCAGATGCATGAGTGTCTTCAAGTGGATGTGCTCAAACGTTGAAGGATTATCTTTCAGAGGGGGCTATTGTTTTTGGATTCGAAACTCTCACCGTCCACTGGTGGTTGGCCTGAACAAAGAATTGAATGCGGATGTGATGAAATCTACGAGAAGTTTCTTCGTCCGGGAAGGATTAATTTACGTGTGCTGTGACAACGTTTTGTCAAATAATCTGAAATACACAACTGGCTCTGAGATTATTAAAACCTTTTGAGTACGATTTCATGCTCAAGCTCAGATTGTATATGATTAATGAACAAACCTTTGAGTTGAGTATGAAATCGTACTCAGAAACGTTACGTACGTAATCTCGGGGCCTTGTATAGGAATGTGTATACGCGAAGCTAACAGATGCATTCTTTATCTTAGTTGCCGAGTTCATACATTAGCTTGTCATATTTCATACAGTTAAAGATCCAACTATCATATTTACTTTGAAACATTTTGTAAGACTACTGTAATCATCTGCACTTGGTTGCCATTTGACCAGTATATGCATTTTTGCAACAGTTAAATGAGTGCTTGCAATTGAGAGAGTTAGTGAGAGAGAGAGAGAGAGAGAGAGAGAGAGAGAGAGAGAGAGTAGGGAAGGGGGAGATGGGAGAGAGGGAGACAGATACATAGAGACATACACAGATAAAGAGATAGACAGACAGAAACAGAGAGACTGACAGAGCGATAGACAGAGATAAACAAACAGACAGACATGGAAACAGAGAGAGACAGACACAGATAGAGACAGAGAGATTTATTGGTATCATTGACAACATATTATACTACAGTAGGCCTATGCTATTTCTGCTTTATTTCATAAACAAATTATAAATGACTTTAGTATTTGGCTTTAACTTGGATTATTATCTCTCTCAATAGATTATGCATTAATGTTGATTATTTATGCCTGTTTCTACAACACTTCATTGCGTGATATGTATAGTACTCGTTTGACCATGTACTAGAGTTGTGCTATTTGGAAGGTGCACGTTTTCTCAAGTGGTCGGGGCGAATGTAAACACTTGATATGCAATTAATATGTTTACCATTCGCTCTATATTACCCCTAGAGGAATGACTGATAGAGCATCGAATATGCATTGGGTAGTGACTAGTGCATAACACTCTGTCTTTTATAATGTGCCAATTTGACGTACTTTAAATCCATTGAAACTATCATGAGAGTTGTTGGTAATCAAGGCGTACGCGCAGTTCGTAAATGGATTTTGAACATTAATAACTAAACGTTCTCTGTATTTACACGTAATTGTACGTTCTTAGGGGTTTACATATTATTGCACTCTTCACGATTGTACCGTATAGTCAAGATTCAACCGCGTCCTCTTGTATATTATAGGAAACACACAGGCATTCAGGGTTCATGCACCGAGTTAGACGTGGCCGTCACAGTAAACCGATACAGCTAACACCAATTTTGCACGGATATTTAGCTTATCTAAACAATCCCTAAAAGCGCATTGAAAAATTTGTTGTATCCATAAATATGACCGCATGGATTTGCCCCGCGAAAGTGTCACCAGGGTCCCGTACCAACCGTCTGTATAGAACTGCCATCTTGAATTGAACTTGGCACGTATATCCACGAAATGAATTAAGACAAAGGGCGAGCCTCGCTCGGTGTCAAGCCTCCCTTGACGGAAATAAGAGACGTATAAAGCGTCTCGTCGACCAATGATTGTCAGCCTTGGTAAATATTTTAGTTAATTTACGTGACGTAAGTGTGAATTTAATTTCGTGGATAGCACGAAAACCGCGGTATCTGATTCTCCCGTCTCGTGGTGGTAGGGTAGGGCTTTATGAAGACGAATGTAGATTTTTCCTTTTGGGGTCGACTTCAGAGGTTACAATCAAATTGATACTGATATAACGAACTCGTATACAGTTAATAAATGTGTTGTGTATAATATATCATGTCACTCAATTAAGTATCACATGGTATCATTCCAATTAATGTTATCTAATACATCGTCTTCAATTATTGTTTAGCGATATGAAGTAAAATAGGTATAAGCACATGACTTGTATAAGCTATCTACTACTAATCGTCATACTTTCAAACTATTTGTCGATTATGAGCTATTGAACCAGTCTAAATTTTCCGTATTGCTAATTTATAATTTATGGTGTTAAATTCATCAGTTCCTTATTTTGCTTTAATGATAATTGCAGATATACGAGGACTATTTAACGTTAGAAGTTCTATGACGCTGATAAGCCATAAGTTCTACGTTAAATAACAAATGTTTCCCTGAGTAGTAAAGATACTAATGACTCCTTTCACATAAAATTTAAAATGTTCAGATAGCCATTAAGTTGGCTGTTCGTAGATCCTGAAAGTTTTCCCAATAATTATTGCTTTTAAAATACATAACACTAAGCAGTAGAATTTGATGTATGTATGTACTATGAGACTACGGTTCGTCCATTTCGTTTGTTTTCAGCGTGTGTTTCAAAAGCACCATTGGTTCCTGACATCTGCTCCCTCCCACGCGCTGTTTAGTACGTAATACCACCGACACAGAATGCACCATGCAGCACATACCCCTTTAACTTGTAAAAATAGTCGTGGGAGGTCTTCAGAAATTCTGAAATATTTTCACAACACTCGAGAATATTTTTCTACACATGCAAATATTGAATGGATACAGAAACGAGTGTTGCCTCGACAAGAAGGAGGGATATTTTTTGTAATGTATATAATACACTGTCTATATTTCCCTTGTATAGCAAGTGTCTCCGACCCCGATGTATCACCATCGCGGATTGGGGGTATTCATAAGTTATGACGCTATCGTAAACCACCACAAATATTGATACAGTGTTTGACACTTTCATTTAAAGCGAGTGCTCCCATTTTACGGCATGTTTTCCTTCAAGATGTGCGCGTGTTTAAAATGTGTTTTTGAAGAACGCTTTGCTGTGTTTCGATTAACGTATAGGGATCCACCCATACCGTGCCCGGATCAGAGCACGCGCGGGTCCACGAACTCGGGGTCAAGTAGAAAGGTTACGGAGATGATCGCGGGTGATCTCCCCTTGTTATGAACTGAGATAATGGACTCCATGTATTCATGACCTGTTCATTTAATTAGCATAAGCAATTATATATGTGGACAATGCATTTTAATTGAAAGCGGTTAATAGGTACATAAAACTGAGAACAGAAGAGCACTATGGTTACTATGGCCTTCTATGAAACATTGTTCCTGGAATGGTTGGCCTCTAATAGCGGCCGCACACTAGCGATTTCCGTCGCCGACGCGTCGCCGATTTCCGTCGGGTTTCGTTCGCCTAATGTGCGGTGCTCCAAATATAAAAGCATGCTAGATATTGTGCGATCGGTCGGCGAGACTAAAGATCACAGTCACCGGCCAGCGCACACTTGCGATTTTCCGTCTGCCGACAAAAATCGGCGACGGAAATCGCTACTGTGCAGCCAGCATAACATTCATAGTGCATAGGTTCTAATTGCATGTGCGGTTAACCAACAATCTGAAAATCGTGTCTCGAAGCTCTCATATCTACTACGAGACCACAAGCACTCTCGTAACGGATACATGGGGATCGTCCACGTACGAGAGCGATATGGGCTCGTAGTGGGTATGAAATCTTCGAGAAACGATACCCTGAAAATTGTTTCACGGAGCTCTCGTATCTACTACGAGACCATAAGCACTCTCGTAACGGATACATGGGGATCAAAATAGGTACCAATACATAGCTTCCTTATATTGACATAAAAAAAAGTGTATGTTCTACTAACAATGTACACCTCGCAATACGAAAACATAAATAAAATAATGAAAATATTGAAAACCAGTGGGACATATACTTGTGTAAAAAAAATCAAATGTACAAACTTTCACTGAAATAAAATACACTTTACCATGAAATATGTCAACACACAACTGATTGTATGCCTTTAAGATTCTTCGTACAACTTAACGGAGTCCTATGGTACAAACTATTTACACCGTCGACTAGTATACCGATAATACTCGGATATCAAGGTATACGCTTTGTATTGCTAAGACAGCTTCTGATGAAGTGTACTCCACAAGTCAGATATATTCTGGACTATAGGTCTTATTTTAAATAGGTAAGTAAATATTGACCGGGATTCTACATGGCGAAATGCGCCTTGGCCCAAAGTGACACTGATTGTCTGTGACACTATAACTGTAATAGAAGCTTTCAATAACACTAATGTCACGGATATGTGACATGTCAAAACAGCCGGCACAAAACTGTTGACCAATGATCACGTGACAAGACGTCTGAGAAGGGTGGGCAAAGGTCAAGGAGAGCGCACGGATCTTTTTACTTTCACGTCCATAGCGAGGGCGTAGAAAACGTATACTGTATGGGCCTGCTCATTTCTAGCTGTAAGTTATGTCCAACGCATGCGCAGTTACCAAGGATCAACACCGCACAGTGTAACTGCGCATGCGTCGGACAGAAAGTACAGAC
>JAUTBV010146230.1:0-10967 GCA_032361325.1 Lepetodrilus fucensis | reverse complement strand
TGACTCCGAGTTGGCCAGTCCTTGCTTTACCCCTTTAATGCTGAGCGCCAAGCAGGGAAACAACAAGTACCACCTTTAACATCTTTTGGTACGACGCGACCGGGTATTGAACCCGCGACCTTCCGCACTCCGGGCCGATGCTCTAACCATTACCTGGTACGCCACAAAGCCAGCTAATGTTATAATAAAGTAGACAGTGTGATGCATTGTCACAAACTTATTACATTAATCCAAGTTTCCTATGATGATAATTGGAATTACCGTTTGAATAATAATGAAACCATTCTAGCGGCATATATTTCAGAGGGAACTGGAGTTTATTTTCTTTAAGCAGTAAGCATACTTTATTTGGCCAAAGCTTTCAACCTTTCCACAATCTACATTTATAATTCTAAACATATTGAAGCATTTGCATTTCTAATTGAAGTATGTGAAGAAAAGAACCTTTCTTTGCTATTTCATCACAATTTTGACAATATATTAGGACCAGATAGTGCACTACAACATAGTACAAGTCTATTTCAATGAAACTAACCGAAGCTCGCATAAAATCTAAATTATGAACCTATCTGAGCTATATTGCAGTAGCTGACACTGTGTCTAATTTTATATGCTTCAATATGTATTTTGGACCTTTTCTGCATTTAATCAAAATCAGAATACAAGTAAATCATGAATATCCCGAATTAATACATATTTAATGTTATAATAAAGTAGACAGTGTGATGCAGTCACAAACTGATGATTTACAAGTTCCCTATGATGATAATTGGAATTACCGTTTGAATAATAATGAAACCATTCTAGCGGCATATATTTCAGAGGGAACCGTTTTTATCTGAAGATTATAAAATTAGTGAAGTAGCGAGCATAATTTTACCAAACATTTTCAAGCACACTCGTTTTTTGTTGTTGTTTTTTTGGCATTTCTAGAATGTACAACCCTTTCAGTCTCTATAGCCCATCCAATGTTATACATTTATGAGAATCTTTGTGCCTATCACTGCACACACTTTTATTATTGTTTATGACAATCTCTGTGCAGCGTTACCCGGTGCCACAGACAGATGGCTGAGATTGCTGTGAGCGCCATTATGGCTGTTGCCGACATGGATCGCAAGGACGTGGACTTCGAGCTGATCAAGATGGAGAGCAAGGTCGGGGGCAAGCTGGAGGACACTATGTTGGTCAAGGGAGTTGTCATTGACAAGGACATGAGCCACCCACAGATGCCAAAGGTACCAATACCAAGTTCTGTGATAGTAAGAATTGGAGGTTTTGAGCATTGACAAATTTCTCCGGGAATGTCAATTTTCCATGATCAATTCCAGGGGTCAATTTGACTGCAGACACCAGACTTGTTTCTTGGTGGGTTTTTTTGCTAAAATTGCAGTCTTTTGCCATCCCCAAGTTGCAAGTTTGTCAAAACTCTTCTTTGCACATGTTTATTTGAACTTAGTTATTTTAACAGCATGTCAAAATTGCTGCCAGATTGTTTATCTGTGTGGACCAGACAACATGCCAGAATAAACATCGCCCCGAACCATTGGCAGATTTAGTGTATAAATCTGTCGTACTGAAGTGGGCGAAATATTCAACAGTGGTATACGTGATAAAATATTTGGCGAATTGACCATTATCTAACAAGATTATTATTTTTTGCCATTTCAGGTAGTTAAAGATGCCAGAATGGCCATCCTCACCTGTCCATTCGAACCACCAAAGCCCAAGACGAAGCACAAGCTTGATATCAAATCTGTAGAAGATTACAAAAAGTTGAGAGAATACGAGCTGAAGAAATTTGAAGACATCGTTCAATCTGTGAGTGTTGATAGTTTGGCATTGATTTTATTTTATATTTTTTATATTTTATATATTTTATATTTTATATATTCTATATTCTATGGATTTGGGAGATTATTTTTAACAGACTGTTGGCTTTCCTATGATGATAACTTGGAATTACCGTTTGAATTTGATGAAACTACTCTAGCGGCATTTTTATCTGAGGAAGCGTTGTCTCTAGCTAAGATCGTCGCAAATGGGTGAAAGATTCCCGCAGCGACGTTAAACTCTATATTCACTCACTCGCTAGCTAAGATCAGGATTGGGGAGGAATACACAAGTGTCCAAGATAAAATGTATGTGATCCACTCGTTTCAGGTGAAAGACAAGGGGGCCAACTTGGTAATCTGTCAGTGGGGATTTGATGATGAGGCAAACCACCTGCTGCTGCAGAAGGAACTGCCAGCTGTCCGATGGGTGGGCGGACCTGAAATAGAGGTGAGTACCTTTTAAATAAAGGCAGGCAATTTGACATTTGCTGAAAAATGTATGTGCTTGATGTTGATGGTACACATATGCATGTTGTGCTTGCCATGTGTGTCATGATGTTCTCAATGATGATAACTTGGAATTACCGTTTGAATAATTATGAAACTATCCTAGCGGCATTTTTATCTGAGAGAACCTTTTTGAAATTATCCTTGTGAAATTCTTAATTTAAAAATGGGTAGAAAATTGTATTTCTTATGAAATTAATAATGGTACAAGCACATGTTATATTAGTGGATTGCTCATCTGTTTTGCTTTCCTGACTGTTTTCTTGTTGTTCATGTCGCTAAATATATTCTGTACTTGGTTTTCAAATCTTTGCATTATTTTGTCTTACTTTTCATTATGATTTCTTTACTTTTCAAGTTGATTGCTATTGCCACCGGAGGACGGATCGTTCCCAGGTTTGAAGAGTTGACTACAGAGAAGCTGGGTAAGGCTGGCATTGTGAGGGAGATGACATTTGGTACCACCAAGGACAGGATGTTAGTCATCGAGGACTGCCACAACTCGCGAGCAGTCACGATATTCGTCAGGGGAGGTAACAAGATGGTAAGGATAATATGTTGACCGTTAAACTTTTTTCTTTTTTTACTCTTTTTTTTTTTTTAGATGGGAATTGTATATTGGTGAAATATTCCTGCTGTGACATAAAGTACTGATTAAAGCAATTAATTTTAAATAAGAATGATTTGCCTAACTATATTTAAAATTTATTTTTCATTTAATTACGGGACCGCATAATTTGGAATTGTTCAATGTAAGCTATCATTTACAAATCCTGCAGGGGGAAAAAATCTGTACTTGCATGTCCAAATTGCTGCCAGGTTGTTTATCTGTGTGGACCAGACAACATGCAAAATAAGAACGCCCCGAACCATTGTCAGATTTATTCCATGAGTCTGTCATACTGAAGTGGGTGGAACAGTTCCTCACATTATTGCCAGTGATGTTGAATGATCGTTAAATTGTTCAGTTTGGAAATAATGTCTTTGCATCTTCGTCGTTTATTGGCGAAATATTAGTTGCGATATAAAGCACTAATTCAATCAGATTTTGATGTGTACCAGTATCAAATTAAAGTGCGGTCTTTGGAGGGGAGGTCATTTGGAAATCTTCAAAGCTAAAGGTATCTATGGGACCCCTTGCAAATTACAGATTTGTCACAGAGATCTTTAGGACATCTCTGCCTTCAGCATGGAGAGAGTTAACATGTTTGGGCTTATGGAGAAGGACCCCCATGGTTTCTGAATTTCTAACACTGTACTGTAGCTGCCTACTTCCTCCTGATATGTAACTGACAATCTTCTGTTCAGATCGTTGAGGAAGCCAAGAGGAGTCTTCATGACGCGCTCTGCGTGATCAGGAACATCGTGAGAGACCAGAGAGTCGTGTATGGGGGCGGAGCTCCAGAGATTGCGTGTTCATTGGCCGTTTCCAGGGCTGCTGACAAGGTGAGTGCTTGTTCATTGGCCATTTCTTATTTCTAAGGCAGTCGCGTGAAAGTCTGAATTCAAAGTGAATGAAACTACCTACAATATTATAGCAAACCTGCTTTATTGAAGCATATTTTTTGCAATGTTTTCTATCAATGCAAACGGGTGAAAGATTCCTGCCACAACGTTAAACTCCATATTCACTCACACTCTCGCTCTATCATCAACAATGTCAACAATACATTCATTAGCAATGTATGACTATTTCAGCTGTTTTAACTATTTATTTGTGTGATTAAATACAAATTATCCCTGTAATCTCCAGTTCTTGTTGGTAATGATGTTGCCATCCCTCTTTTTGAGATTCATTTATGTATTCTGCTTGTTTTTAGATCTCCACGTTGGAGCAATACGCAGTGAGAGCGTTCTCGGAAGCACTAGAGGCTATACCCTTGGCACTGGCAGACAACAGCGGATTCGCTTCTATCCACACGTTGGCCGAGGTCAAGTCACGACACGTAAAGGAGAACAACCCTAGGCTGGGAATAGACTGTCTCAAGAAAGGAACAAATGGTACGATCTTTGAGAGAGAAACAAATATTGACTGAATTAAGTAAATTGACAAGTTTCGAAGACTATATGTGGAACATTTTCAGATGTAATTCAGTTGTAGGATGCTTGAAAGTCATCTTAGTGAAAGATTCTAGAAAGCGACTTTAAACCCCAATTTTAAAAAAAAGTGATCTATGATGAAAAGTGGAATTACCGTTTGAATATTATGAAACCATTCCAGCGGCAAACATTTCTGAGAAACACTTTTATGAAGACATTTCTCTTTAACAAACAATACATCTTGTCTCATAAAATAATTAACTAATTGATCCTGTCATATTTTGTTTGTATTATATTTTTTCACATTTTTAATTTGCAGATATGAAAGAACAGAATGTGATAGAGACGTTGACCGCAAAGAAGCAGCAGCTGCTACTAGCCACACAACTGGTTAGGATGATACTAAAAATAGACGATATCCGAGCACCAAATGAAGCCTGAGCACACCATTGGATATATAAAGTATTTATTTTTCCTCTGGTTTACGGGTGCAATGGACTATTCCTGACAATGTTGTGTCCAGCTGCAACTGGTGATTGAAGGATGCACCACAGCTTTCCCTGTTCATGTAATAAGGGGAGGATCCTCCCATCATGTTGCCTTCCTGAATAACATGGAGGAAACAATGTCCATATCCAATGCATTCGTTGATCATATCACGAGTGCTATCATGTGCTTCATTCAAAAGCATGTTGTGTGATTCATTTTTTGTACATACATTTTGTAAGTCATTGCTTCAAATATGATCAAAAAAAACAATTAAAAACATTTATGAATTTATTATTCTTTCTATGATTTATCGAAGCATTGTACAGACAAAGGAACAAGAAATACTCTAGCATATCAAGATGGATTCTCGTGCATTTGAAGTATACTGCAACTGGCTTTGAAACTAGAGCAGCAGTTTTTTGTGAAGATAATTTGTGCATAATGTGATATCTGCAAGTCGGACAAGTTGCCATCTCTGGAGAGAAGGGAGAACTCGACTATTAACATACCGGTAGCTGAGTTAGAATAATTTGATTGAGTGTTGCATGCTTCCTTTTGTTTAACCCTTTCCCATCTCCCCCACGCAAGGGTACAATTCCGAGCTCTGCTTACCTTACAACACCTTAGGCCTGTTCAGAAGGACGAGTTTACGTGAGTTATCGCGTGACGTCACATATGAAGGATGAATGTTTCCAAGGCCTCGGGTACCACCTGGTAATCAGATTTACCACCTGTCTGCATAGTGAGTTGTGTCCCCTTTGAAAATGGTGATACGTTCGCTGTAGAAGTTTGTGAACGATGTCAAAACTAAGTGTGGTGTTGAATGTCCAATAGATAGGACCTAATCAGATGAAAGCCTTTGTAGCTATTTAAGAGAAACCATTCTTGTCTTGACATATGTGTATGGAACCAGTGACAGTACCAACTTATGAGGTGGCAACTAATACTTGTGACATATTTGTTGTTGAGTGACAAAGTATGTGGAGCCTATGGCAAATCTGATTGGCCTATCAATGCCAACCGCAGAGCTTTGATCTTGGTGTGCCTACAAAACTAGGTTTGCAGCCAAGGGACCATACAAACGAAATCGAGTTAGGTCACATGGTCTAGGCAAGATGACCCTTGCCATGCTTGAGGACCCCGACTGGGTATGCCCTAAAGAGTGGTACCTATGTCTAATCCAGCAGGGAGAGGGTTAAATAGACTTGCAGTTGCTAGTGCACTGCTGATCAGTAAAACTACCCATGTATTGATCGGCATTAATTATCAATACCCATGGATGTCTAAATCTACATAATTACTTTGCTTATCATTATATTTTACCTAATTGAATTCAATTTGCAACTATACCTCTAAAACAGGAGTATTGGTATTAACATGAAGTAAACATGTTTTTAGAAAGTTGCAATAGAATCTTTTTAAACGTGTTTAGATCAGTAGGTGAGCTGCTTTGCATTAATAATTGTCGCAAATGGGTGAAAGATTCCCGCAGCGACGTTAAAACTCTATATTCACTCATTGCATTAATAATAAATACTGTTTTAATCATTTTTACCAACAGTAGGTGTTCTGAAAATATTAAATTAAAATAATGACTACAAATGTGCCTATATTTTGAAATACTGTACATGTAATATAGGTATAACCATAGTAAGGTATATAAAAGCATTTTTATTATTATTTTGGAACATTTGCATAAAACGTGGCAGTATGTTCTTGGATCATACAATCTATACTGAAGGTAAAAAGTTTGGCAACACAATACTAGTATGGCATCACTTTTTATTATTTAAATTCACTTTAAATAATAATATTTTGAGGATGATTTTGGTAAAGCATATTACTTTTAGAAATTTGCCGATGTCATTCTTGAAAGAAAACTATTTTATCAAGGCGTCAATGATGTCAATTATTTTGGAGCTGAGGTGGTTACAGTGGAATAGTGTAACAAATGGTTAAATTGTTGAGCGTTTGACATAATGAAACACTAATAAATGTTTTCCAACAAGATACTCAACATTTTATGCATTTTTTTTTTTTTAAAGAACAACCTACGTTTCAGCAAAACAAAACATGCTTACTTTTCACATTATTAAAATGTACATGCACTTGTTTTAACAGTGGCAAGAAATGCTCAAATGTCAAAGTTCTAAACGGTATACATTAAAAACTCGTTTATTCCAATAAATACTACACATTAAAGGCATAATATCACAGATATTTCTGGTTGTTTTGGACTAGTTCTTGGCTATAACTGCAAAGTACATTCACTTGACATACATAAAATCATGTTTGTACTTTCAAAAAGCTTTCAACCGCTGTGTGTTTGACAAATCTTCACTGCAATCCTTCAAACACGGCCAACGGCTCTTTAGAGATCATGTAAACGGACACAACTCGTGCTCAGAATAGAGATGCTTCAATGACAAGATAAATAGCGGAACTTTCCCTATTTAATATTATCCCTATTTAACTATCCCTATAAAATATTATTTGTTTTATAACTATCGAGTGCCAGGGGATAAGAACATCACTAAATAACAACTTTCGGGTGGATAAATCAAGCGTAATTAGTCTCGAATCGAAATTCGTTTGTCCGATTATACATGTTTATCAACTGTGATATTATGCCTTTAATTTCAATAAAACAAAATATTTATTTTGTTTTTGAATTGGGGTTTAAAGTTGCTTTCTAGAATCTTTCACTAATATCACTTATTACAACAGTTATTAGGGTAGTGGGACAGTACATTACATACTAAACTTGTGGTGTAGCGTAGCTAATTTGCTGAAGTCAAAAATGCATTGAACTAAGATTAGCAAGAATGTATGTGACCTCACATGGAGTAAAGATGGATAGTGAATGCACACTGATAAATAATAAAGAAGGGCTCAAAGAGTACAACCAAACTTTCATTACCGGTATGTGTATTTGACACGTAATAAACGTGCACAAAATAATGTTTTTAATATACAAATAATAATAAAGAGAGAAAGAAATATCCATACCATCCTATATCAAACCGCTGTCCTCTTCCAGTTAAATTGTAGTAAAGACCTGAAATGAGAGAGATAAATAACTAAATAAATTCTAATGCATGCATAACCATGGTAAATTTAACTTTCAATAATAAATCTAACCATGGTAAATGCAAGCTTCCATAATAAATAGTTAACTAACATCAACACGTATGCAGTGTTTCAGATGGCCAACTAGCTCCATATTTATCTAGCCTTAGTGCTAACCATAAGATACTTTTTATATATGCTATGATCAGTCAACGGCTAGAGGGCATGGGCTCATGAAGTTTAATATATTCCCTCTACCCCGAGGTAGAGGAAGAAACAAACATTATTTTAATTAAAACATGCACGAATTGACTCGCTCACCATATAGTAATGTGTTCATGGATCATTTGTTAACAGATGTACGTATCCATCCATGTTATCGTCCTGAGTAAAGCATTGCGAAAAGAAAGCCAAGGGTTACAAAAGAATGTTTGTTCTTATTGGCTTTCTTTTCGCAATGCTTAGCACAACTGGAACAATGTTCCTCCATGTCGGCATGTTGTTGTTATCGTCACGTGACAAATTGCCAGGTAATACAATTAATGTACAATTATAAGGAATGATGGTACAAGTTTATATCCCAAGGCTACAGTTGTGTTCAGCATGCTCTGTCTTCCTGGACACAGCCACACAGCTATCAGCTATGTATGATATGTAGGTCAACACCAGGGGTGCGTTCAAGCTAGAATACATGCAATACAATACTTTTCCCTACATGTATTGCTCACTTTTCCTACACAGCGCACAGCATCCAGACCCGTAGTGAAAAGTATTAATACATGTTGCTACTACATGTGCTGGCTGAACGGCTTCTGTAGCAATACATATCGATACGTATTCTAGCTTGAACGCACCCCAGGATGGGTATGGGGACATGACATAATTGACATTTTGCCAAGTCGCCTTACTGTGGAATAGCGCAGCGCCTTTGATCTTTCACGCAATTCTATTACTACTACTAGTGTTAGAATAACAAATAATGTGTAGCCAGTCGTTATGATCATCAGTATGGCTACTGGAATGACAGCTAACTGAGTAAGGGACTTGCTTGGCCTAATGTGAATACCTGGGCTGATTTTCGTAGGAATTGACCTAGGCATTTGCCGAATTACGATTTGGCCTTGGCCTGGCCTCAGATAATCGTCACCAGCTGGTCACATATGGCACTAGTGACTAGAGTAGTAAATAGTACAGACGTCTTGGAAATTTAACAAAAGGTTGAATGTATGAGAGATTGTCTGAATATATTAATTCTGCTTCATGTACATCAATAATATATCCATAACTTATCTACTAAAATAAAACAAAATCCTGATTTCTGTTTTCCAAACTCATCGAAGGACATTTACCATTTGGATATTCACTCAAATAGTGACAACTACCTACCAATAATTATCAAAACAGCTATCGTTGTCCACATCAGACTGTGATATACAACTTTTGCAGAGAACCCAAGGGCCTTAGGTGGAATTCTAGTGGCGGTTTCCATCCTAAAATATATTTTTCAACTCGTTTTATGATCACAAATGCTCATATGACGGAAGTACTGCGAGGTCACGAGACCAGTCAAGGGAAGTAATCTCTGCTAAATGTATCATCTGCTGCCCGCTATAAAGTTACCTTTTCTATCACAATGTTTGTGATTTATGTGGGGGAAAACCGAAATGTGATCGCTTTACAAACAATCGCATATCTAGGGGTGTTTTAATATGTGGATTCGCCAGTATTGTATTTAAAAAATAAAGTATTGTATTTAAAAAATAAAGTTAGCTAGGAAATGTATGTGGATGCGTCTGACAATAGGCCATTGTGGAGTCTTCTTACCGATATACTGTAATTACTTACATTTTTTAACAATACCCATCCTCGAAAACACAGGCCATTATGACTACACTAACCTCCGTATTTGACTGAGGTTAGTGTAGTCATAATGGCCTGGTGTTTCGAGGATGACCAATACCACGAATATGATTATGAATGGGTAGGTTACTTATAGACAGGTTCCAGACGAATTAGTAGTTTTTCATAAATTATTAATGTATTGATATGTCCTTGAGAATACTAAACAATATAATAATAGTATTAGTATTTAATAAAGAGAAAAACGTGGCTGTAGGCCTACTTCCCATGAAGTTCAAACATTTTGCCTTAACTCCGCTATATAGTAGTTAAGCATTGTGTTGTCTTGCACTTCATTTAGCTTTTTTCGAACAAATATAATCTTCTCTACAAACAATTATGCTACATGCATATCGGTCAATACTAGGCCTACTGTGGAATTTGCATTTTTTTTTTAATTGCTGTTTGTGTACTCGTTGGGATTTCTTTTTTACTTTGCATATTAGTGAATGTGTGACATGTAATAACAATAATAATAATAATAATAATAATAATAATTTATAATGCGTAAATTCCAGGCTAAGACAGGCTCTTCGCTTGGCTAGTGTAAGGTCAAATTGATACTGCCTGAATACTAGTACATGACGAACATACATTCTTGGGTAACTATTGATAATATTATCTGTTGATGTGAGACACAAATATACCATGTCTCAATACAATTTTGTGATCTTCATCCAAATATGTATAATTTGTATAATTATGATACTACTTGAATAAAATAACATGAAGAAATAAATAGTGTGTGACTGATGATGTCGATCATGTAAACAATATACTGAAAGAACAATTCAGTAATTTCGTGAAATGAAATATCTGGTCATCCATTTTAGTTATTACATGAAACGATTGAGAATTTGTCATCAGTCACTTCACAAAATCTCTGAGCTTTTCAGCCATTTCACGAAGTGATTGGTTTTACAATCTGACTGTCATGGGCGTAGCTTCCTATACGCAGTGTACTCACGTGAATACACATTGTTTAGGGACATGAATTAAAATTATGTTATTTTACATTTTTATTTAATTATTTAGCCTACTTAAGATTACATAGGCCAATGCTACATTAAACGTTTAAATCTATCGGAAATTATGTGAACATATTGTTTTACTTGCTGAAAATGAAGA